>CAUJSI010000006.1:0-18784 GCA_963422695.1 Xylophagus ater
TATACTACTGTGGACAAAAACTAATGAAACTCTGACTCTATGTTAGTAAATCTTATAAAAATTTGACCCTGTTTAAGCTCTAAGTCTTCATTTCGTAGACGCACCGTGGTCGACTCGAAGCTAAAGTCAGTGATTAAAAAAAAAGAGGAACCGGAATCGGGAATTTTGATTGCTAATTCTGATTCAATTTAGAAAATAGGATACGTTAAATTTTTTTGTCTATTTAAAATGTTGGACAAAAAGTAATGAGACTGTATTTTAAAAAAATACGCGCGCAATAATATCATTGTGTATATTTATTTGAGAAATTGGTATGACTGATGTGAACAGCTAATAGAAATCTCATGATGTTTGCTTTGTTAGTTTAAAAATTTCAGCGTCTTTTGTAATTGTAAGCACGCCACCAAAGATATAAAAATCTGTAACATGCAAAATGTTTTTATAATAAATCATCAGATTACATTACATCTTATGACCAACTGTTTTAAAAGCTTTAAATTTCTAAAAGAGCTTGCCCTATTTTTAACTTCTATACGAAGTATATAAGTTACTGGAATCATGATCGATTTTAGCAAATCTCCACGTTTTATAAGATTCTAAATCGTTTGCAATCATTTTTATCCAATGTCTGTTTGTCGTCTGTCTGTCCGTCCATCTGTCGTGTACAAGATTGCGGCCGTATTTTTAGAGCAATTTCCATGAAAATTGGTAAGAGAGGTTTTTTCCTCATGAGAACCATTCTATCAGAAATTGGGCTCGATCGGACTAAAACTTCGTGTATCCACAAAAGTTCGGTTTTTTGTGTTTTTACATGGTATTGTAACGTTATTTATGGACCGATTTCAATGAAATTTGGCATGAGATACTTGTTGAATGAAAGAACAGTTGTGTCCAAAAATCAATTGAATTTGAATACAACTTCGGGTAGCTGCCGAACAAAACTCAGATTTTTTGTATGAAATGATACGATTTTCAAACTTTGCTTACATAATTTGCAGTTAGGATAACTCACAAACGTATTACCAGATTTTTAGAAGGTAACGTGATTTGAACATACGTATAGAAATTTCAATAGTGGTTTTGCTTGTTTTTTTTTGATGGCGTAAAATTAGACCGCGTCAATTTATACCTAACATTAAAAGTATCGCGTAAAGGGAACGATAATTTGAAAATGCGCGGTAAAAGCTACTGCTCCTTGGTCGTTTTAGAGATCGAGAGGAGTCGTAATAACTTTGAGTAGGTAGCAATATAGTTACATAGAGGAATGTACATCTGTTTGTTTACTTTAAGACGATAGATTTTCGGGGGGATTAATTTCATTTCCGAAAAAGGGGAAGTAGGCGAAATGAGTTTGGTAGCATACGGTGTAAATTGAGGAATAAGAGTTATAGTTCTTGCGCAGTGAATATTCTATAAAAATTTAAGTATATAATCACATTTTCCTAGTACACCAATTTACTTAATTAAAAGTCAAATTCCCAATATTGAGCTTTATATACCAGTACAGGTAATCCTCCTACAAAACGGTATCTTATATGATAAGAAAATTGTGGGAACGCGCGTATAAAACGGAAACGTATAAAACGGTTTCACTCTAACACATCTATAAAATATGGAGAAAACCCAAATTTTATTATATATCAACATTCCTAAGTCGTATTTGATGTTTTTCTCTTGAAATTATCGTTTTGAAACTATCGTCTTATAGGATCAGTATTTTTCTATTCTTTTAGATTGCAACCATATCAAATTGATTAAATTTTCAACCATAGTATATTTATTCCCTAAAAAACTTCGGTTTAAAGAGTTATCACCTAAAAAAAAAACTCTACCTTCCCTCTCATCTCTGTTCGCCACCCAAAAAACACACAAAACGACTCCAACATATTTCATTAATCAAAAAGAAAAACAAAAATTGTTATTGTTGTTTTGTGAAAACATGATTGTATGTTTTCCTCTGGTTTTTTTCTTTTTTTTTGGGGTGCACAAGAAAAATGGCGAAAAATCTTCCTGCACAGGAGTTTTATCTCATTTTTTATTCAAAAACCAATGAAAAAAAACAACAATAACAACTAGTCAAAGAATTTTTTTGGTTATGGTTTACCCATAGAGTTATATTAACTAGAGATGTTAATTTTCTGTTTCACGTGGGCCGATAGAGGGGAATATGAAACTTGGGTTTATTTGTATGGAAAATAAAAACATCGCAAATTTTAAATCCTAATTGAGGGGAAACCAAGTTAAATTATTATATCGTATTGGTTGGGCGGCGAGTCGTTATCTCTGAAACTTGGAAAACTTGGGCTTCTATCGTTTGGAGTAAGCGAGCGAGAAGATAAAATAGTGCCCATTTCTCCTCCATGATTTTGTATGAAAACGAGAGAAATGAAATCTCCAGTTAATGTAACTCTATGGGTTTACCATTTATATATTTTATAAACCAAAAAAAAAAGACTACCTCTTTCGGTCACATATCATATTTATTTTCTTCATATTCTATCCGCCCCGCTCGTGAAAAACACTTTTCCTTTTCAACAACAACAACAACACAAAAAAAACCGTCTAACAAATAGAAGAAAATGTAAATGGTCATAAAACAAAATTATACTTTGGTTGTTTTTTTTTACCCAGATCTACACGTCACCCCTGACCCACCAAATATGGAATGAAACTTCAACCATTGATGACATTGATCTGTACTCTCTAGAAGAAACGGTTGTAACTATTTTTTTTAAGAGTACATAGAATTGTCATTGCTTTTGATATTTGTAACTTAATACATTCCAAGCTGTATATGTGACATTAGGTGCACATTAGCAGAGCCGATCAAACCATGAGTGCTATGGAGCCGCCGCACCCAGTGCCAAAGTTCGGAAGGCGCCAAATTTGGCTTTTTCATTGTGGTTCATATTAAATTTTATGGAAAATTAGAAAAGGTATTACATTTTTTCTTTTATTATATTGTATTAAGGATAAAGCTCGTGGCGTTTTTCCAATAGATGACTTTAGAGACCCATAACTTTAATAGTTCGAACCCTATCAAGTTATGTTATAGCTCGCTTGAAAGCTGACATTTCATAGAATATTTTTAAGAAAATTGTGAAATTCAGCCAGAAGTAATTGCGGTAATTGGGTTTTGAAAAGAGCCAATTCTAAGAAAATTCGCTATACTTTACAATATCACTTCGACTAAGGCGATAAAGCTTCGCAAGCTTGTGAAAAAATTCGCAGTATTTATGGTGAAGATGCTCTATCAAAATCAGCAGCACGTAAATAGTTTGCTCATTTCCGCTCTGGAAATTTCGATGTTAAAGATGTGCCGCGCTCTGGTGGACCGATCATTACACAAGTAGATGAAATTCTCCAAAAAATTGAGGAAGACCAGCAAATTTCATCTTATGACATTGCTGAGGAACTAAAGACTGTTCAAAAAGCAACCATTTGCGTAAGAAGCTCGATATTTGGGTTCCACATGAATTAGTTGTGAAAAACTTAATGGACCGAATTTCCATCTACAAATCACTGCAGAAACCAAACGAAGTCGACCCATTTTTGAAAAGATTGATAGATAACGGGTGATGAAAAGTGGGTCGTATACGACAATAGTATTCGAAAAAGATCGTGATCGAAGAAGAATGAAGCCGCACAAACGGTTAACCATCAAAACGGCACATATATGGTTTCATAAAGTTAATTTAAAATTTAATAGAAATGTGTTTGAATTTTGCTGAAAAAACGCCGCGAACTTTTTCCTTGACCTTCTATACGATACTTTTAGTATTGCCATTTAGTAGGCGCCATTTACCTAATATGCACCTGGCGCTGAAATAGCTTGGTCTGGCGGTGCACATTAGATATGAGAGCTTTTAAAAAGTGATAATGAAAATTTCTTTTCGAGTACAGATCTACCTAGTTTATTAAATCGTCTGTGCTTCAATTTCCTCTATCAATATGTCTGTGTTATATTTCAAGAAACTTGTTTTTCTTTATTTAGCCACCCTTTTTTGAACCTTTTACCCCAGTATAATAAACAGACACTAATTTGACTGAGAAATGAAGAGAAATTAGACGCGATCTTCCCAATACTTCCTCTGAGAATGACAGAAAGAAAAAAATCCGCACAAAATAAGGAAAGAAAATTAAAATTTTTCATTAGAAAGACAGAAGTAACCTATAAATGAAATATATTAAATTTTACCACGTGCTCCCTATAAGATAATTGTAGCAAGGGAGACCAATAATAGTCTTATAATAGTCTTATGAGTTTTCGACAAAAGAATGGATGAAACGAAGAAAGCAAAAAACTCCGCGTGCTTCTTAAGCGCCTAATCCACGTACTAAAACTTTTTTCAAGTATTGGTACGTGTAAGAATAAATTGTACCAAAGTTTTTTTCAAGAGTTAGAGCATTTTTGGTAATCACGTGGGTTTTTTTTAAATAGAGGAAATTTTTTTTTTTTATATTTCAATAATTGGAAAACACTATTTTAATTTCAGAAATTACATTTTAACATTAAAATTGGAAAAAATTGCGCATGATATCAATATTTATAAGCTTTTAATTAAACACACAATTAATTTAAAATATTTGAAATATTTGAAATATTTGAACATTTTGCATCAATATAATTATATGTATTCGAAAACAGAAATCGACATTTTTATTAAAGTTTTGAATTAAAGAAACAATAACTTTAGTTTAAAAGGTTTTAAATACATATTATATGAATGAAGAATCGTGAAATTGCATTAAATTCTTAATATATATGTTGTAAAAAAAAATTATTACAGATTTTTTTATTCTAAGTGGATTATCATTAACAATTACAAATTAACCATTTTGAGAGAAATATTTAAGTTTTTTGAAAAGAATATAATTTAAAATAACATATACAAAAATCATGTTTTGTTTTTTTAAATTTTTTAAATTGGAAAACAGCGTAAATAGCACAGCTGGTTCTTAAAAATCGTAAAAAAAATATTTTGGATATCGCATGATTTATTTGCATAAGTGTAAGTATTTGTTTATTTATACATATATATATTCATCTCTGTTACACCAACATAGCGTAATCTAAAAAAAATCATAGAACATAAAAGATGGCGGTTTTTTTATATATACATTTTTTATTGAGAAAAAGCACACATACTGGAAAATAACAAGAATGGGTGGCAAAAGCGGGCGTAAAATTCTAAAAATAAACGCAAAATTGGCGAGGTCACTCGTAATTTTTGACATTTTGTTCGCCAGTTTTCTTACTGTTTATTATACTGTGCTTTTACATTTAAACTACTCTCTTTTTCTTCTCTTTCTTTGGCTTTTTTTTGGGATCAACTTCCATCGCAACAAAAATAAGCAAGGAGAAAGAAGGGACCCGCCATTATTTATGTAATATTTATGGTACATTTTCTATTTTTTACTGGCTTTTTAAAGGGGCACATTCATATAAATTTGTTGTTCTTTTGATTTTATGTTGGGACAGGTTAATTTCGAGCGAGTGGTGTGGTATGCACAAAAAGTACAAGAAGAAAAATAAAATATCTTTTATCCATGATATAATCATCATAAATTGAACAATATCTTCAAAATATTTTGTCGCTCTCTTGAAGCGTTTTAGGCCATAACTTTTATTTTCCTTTTTTCCGTTGGCCTTTATTTGTTTTTCACTTTTTTCTTTCTAATAGATGAACCATAAAATATATGGTTGAGGGAGAGTCAATTTATGCGCCTAAAATATGTAATTGTTTTCAAAAACAATTATAACTGAATCTGGTGTTTGATGGTTGAAGTAACTTACATATCTCATCGGTCTTAAGAAGGAAACAATATTTAAGAAAATCACTGCAAAACAGTTATCCGACTTTTTAATCATAGATTAGTTGGCCCTGATGGTCGCTAGATCGATCCAAAGGAGTATAGAGTCTGTAATATACAATATATTGTACAACATACGAAACAATTATAAAATTTTGTAGGTCTTAGCCCCAAATACTTTCGGAAATTCTGGCATATTTCAATAAATTCGCATCAAGAAATAAAATTAATTGCATAATTTCAGGCGCGTAATAAGACCGTTTTAGATGGTGGGTAGGTAGACATTGGGATATTTTGTACAGTAAAAAGTGGGTTGTTTTAAGGTAAATATTTTCAGTAAAATTTGTAGTTTATTATAGAAAAAGAAGAATAACAAGTAGAAGTAGCAGAAGTAGCAGAAGTGGAAGCAGAGGAACATTAAGATGAACTGAAAGGTACTAAAAAAACAAAGTAATTGGATTTACAAAAAATAAGGAAAACCATTTTCGCATATTTTACTTACTTTTCCGAGTGTCAAGAAAGAAAAATCCTTCGACAATATTTTTCCTCCTTTAGTTTTCGGATGGTTGTTCTGCTACAAATTATTATCGAAGAAATATTGTTTTTTTCGTTTTTTTCCTTATTTCGTTTGCTTTTTTTTTTGTCTTGAGATTGTTTAGCATGCATGAACAAGAGGTACAATATTCGAAATCGAAAAAAATAAAAGAAAAAAAGGGTGGATTTGATTCATTTTCTTTTCAGTTTTTCTGTGAAGAGGGTCGAGACCCCATTCTCATATGTGTGTTCATGGGTGGAGATCATGAAGGAACTTGATTATAAATAGGTGGGTAATAGTCCAAAGTTTAGAAGATTTTTTTTTAAACTTTATTATACATTATTACAAACTATTGTCATAGAAAAGCACGGTTTTTATCAAGAAATATACACTTGAATAGTTCCTAAATCCAAATTAACTATTTGTCTACTGATATCTTTGTAAAGTAACTCGAAAATGAATTAGCCAAAACTTACATATACATGCATCATCTTCAAGAGGTTTCTAAAGGCTAGCTATCTTGACAGAATTTTTGTAGTATATTAAAAATTTTTCAATGTCTGGTGTATCTGTCCCATTTTTTCTACCGCCTAAAAATACCTGCTGTTAAGTCCGCGACTTAAACATTTATAGTGATGAAATTGTGTTGACGTATACTTGCGTAACTTCAACACAACCTAAATAACAAGATAGTTTTGTTTGTAAAAAGAAATATATAAATAGTTTTATTTGATTTAAAAAATATATAATTTGTTTGAGTTTTTTAACAATTCATAAAATATAGTTAAGTGTCCTCCTGTGGTCTCAATAATTCAAGGTGTCTGCTGTAGCAATTTTCCTGGCTGCTATTTGTTCAAAGTAGTGATGTTAATTTCGTAAATGAAATCATTCGTAATTTTGCGTAAGAAAATCCGATGATGATTATAATTAGAAGTACGAAATATTCAGGCGAAATAGTCCGTGGTTTTTGCGTGAAGAAAAATCAGGTTAAATCCCGTGATTGTGTGACAATAAATAGACTAAGATATCCCTGATTTTGTGTAAGAAAATCAGGCCAATACCCGTAGTTGTGTTATGATATATCCGACTAAGATATCCCTGATTTTGTGTAAGAAAATCAGTCCAATATCCGTAGTTGTGTTATGATATATCCGACTAAGATATCCCTGATTTTGTGTAAGAAAATCAGGCATCTATCCGTAGTCGTGTGATGATAAATCTGACTAAGATATCCCTAATTTTGCGTAAGAAAATCAGGCCTCTATCTGTAGTCCAATCAGGCTAAATGTAGTGATTTTGCGTGAGAAAATCAGGCTACTCTATCCGTGATTTGCGTGAGAGATTCGGGCTAATATGTCCGTGATTTTGCGTGTGAAAATCGGGCTATTCTATTGGTGATTTTTGACGAGAAAATGAGGCTACTCTGTCCGTGATTTACGTGAGAGAATCAGGCTAATATGTACGTTATTTTACGTGTGAAAATCAGGCTATTCTACTAAGGTTTTTTGACGAGAAATCAGGCTACTCTATCCCTGATTTGCGTGAGGGAATCAGGCTAATATGTACCTGATTTTACGTGTGAAAATCAGGCTATTCTATTAATGATTTGTGACGAGAAAATCAGGCTACTTTATCCGTGATTTGAGTGAGAGAATCAGGCTAAATGTCCGTGATTTTGCGTGTGAAAATCAGGCTATTCTTTCCGTGATTTGTGACGAGAAAATCAGGCTACTTTATCCGTGATTTGAGTGAGAGAATCAGGCTAAATGTCCGTGATTTTGCGTGCGAAAATCAGGCTATTCTATCCGTGATTTGTGACGAGATAATCAGGCTACTCTATTCGTGATTTGAGTGAGAGAATCAGGCTAATATGTCCGTGATTTTGCGTGCGAAAATCAGGCTATTTTATTCGTGATTTAGGAAGAGAATATCAGGCTAAAATGATTGTACGTTAAAATATATTGTCTATGTGTGAAACCTTCTTGAATTAAATTATCAAGTTACTTTACTTAATGTTAATTCGGCAACGATTAACCAGAATTAACCCCGATTAAAAATAATAAGGCTAAAGTATCCGTCACTATTTTTAGTATGAAAATTGATAAGGCTACTAATATCCGTTATCAATGCCCGATTGAAAAGTTGCAAGGCGAAATATCCTTTGCAAATTTCCAAGTGTTCATTTCTATGTTTCACCATAGACAATTTCTAAAATTTTGTACTCACCATTTAGCTTATAGTTGATTCCCTTTTGCGTTGAGCTAAAAATACTTAGTGATTTTATATCGATTTGGTTCCCCCTTTTATAGTCCAGTCCTAACGGATCTTTGAAACTAACAATGGACCAACTGACTTCTGAGTCAAAATGTAGTCCTTATGATATTTAAAATTCGAAAGTTTGATCATATTTCTCGCTGATGATCTAATTCTTTTACCTTTTTATTCGAATTTATTCCTTTCGCATTTTCTATAACGTATTTGTGTCCTCTTAATAATTTTTGGAACATAAAATGATAAAAAACTTATTCATAATTTTAGGGGTGTGTAAACCCTAAGATACAGTTTGAGAATATTATTTTCTAATTTTATCGGGTGTCATTCAATTTTGATGTCATTACGTTTGTAAATGATTTCTTTAAGTCTGTTTGTAATCCTGTTCAACTTTCCAATTAAATTCGATCAAAAAACTTAAATGAAAGTTCCAAAATGCAGGGGTATACAAATGAGCGGATGTCGTTAAACTTCGGTTGAATCAAATTCATAACTTATGTGTTAGATTTTTTGAAATATTTCATCAAATATTCATTCTTCCTGAAAACTAATTACATTATTATTCGTAGCATTACTTATAATTCCGTAAATTATTAAATATACGAATTAATCGTCAAAAATTATAATTATAATTATAATGCAATCTGAGGAATTCTGTCCAGTGGATGAATAAAATCAGGTGTATAAAAACATGGTATCATTCCAATATGGTGCAATGAACATGGCGGTCGTTTGACAGTTCAACAAGTAAACAAGGTATTTATTGTTTTTATATTTTTTATTTAATATTTTTTTTTTAATAATTATATTTTCCAGGCGACAAAATGTTGAGCAAGACTCAACACCTCATTTCTAATTTTTCCGACACAATGGATACAGTGTTTGGCAGTTTTGCCTGTTTGAATTTTCATTTATATATTGCTTTTAGAATTTTAAAAATTTTTGGATTTCCTCTTCAATTACTAAAAGAAATTAAGTTCGACATGACTCGATAGATATTATCGAAGAAATTACCAAAGAAATGGCATTTTTCTTTTCAAGAAGAAATTATGGGAAATTTTTTAACAAGAAGGATTTTCATCCCTGTATTGATGACAAAACAAATCCCGTAGTATTTCCGTAAAATCCCTATTGAATTTTTTATGTTCACCAATATTGTGTATAAGAAATTATGGGTGATTTGTTATAGGCGATATGTTTGTTCTCTTTTCTTGTTTCTACTTTATACTTTGTATTTATTTTTCGGTTATTATTTATTTATTTTTTTGCTTATTTTTGAATCAAATAATCAAGTCGTGCATGAAGACAAAACAAATATATCATACATAAAAATTTTGTTTGCTTTTCTTCTTTTTTTATTTCTGTTTTTTGACCTTTTTTATGTATCTGTCGATGTTTTCTTTTTTTTCTTTTTGGGAGGATTTAATTTTATATAACAGATATTGAGCATGATTTTGTTTGGATTTAAAAAAGAATTTTTTTTTTAAATCTTTCTCATTTATTTGATTTTTTTCAGTTGATTTCATTTTCGAGAAGGGGTAAGAATGTTGTGATATGAGTTTTTTTTTGCAATATTTAGAATGATTTTTTAGAATGATCGAAAGAAATATGCATAATAATTGGGACTTTTTTGTTGAGGTTCATTAGTATAGAAATTTTTAAAATAGAAAAATGCTTCCTACTTTTAATATACGTATTTTCAAGATTTTCCATGTATCGAACAACATTCCTATAAACTATTGTGTGACGAAAGAATAAAGCCAGGACCTTTTATTATAGACTCCTAACCAAGCGACCAATATCAGTAAGACTCAACTCGTTTGGTTGACAGTCTTGTTTTATCCTTTAAAGTGAAACGTGCTGTATTTATTTTGATTGACCAGTGACATATTGTATAATGTAGGAGATGTTTCATTTTCAAAAAATTCTAAAACTTTATAAACATAATGAAGTTATAAAACTGATCCTCACATCATATAATCAGGCAATCAAGATTGAGATTGTGATCAGTCGATTTAACATTTTTAGGAGATATTCCGATGATAAGCCTACCTATAGAACTCAAAAACCAAAAGGGGAAATGTGAAAATAAAATACACGTGAGAGCAACTCGACTTTACTCTTTCACAGATTCTTTATTAGTCCCTGTTTTTAATACAGTTGTCTTTCTAAACCTTACTGTTAAGCATTGCCAGATAGATTAATATTTTATTTTCTAAAATTGGGTACATATTCAATCATAATAGCCTAAAAATAGAACTAATGTGTGGACTCTTTTAGACTTACTACGATAACTACTTATTTTATAGCTTTTTCTTCTTGTTTTTGATGCTGGTTTTCTATTACAGATTTTCTTGGAACCCTACACCACTGACAGTTGAGTTCCCAATATAAATGTGATATATTCTTAAATAAGTATTTCCGAAAATAAACTAGAAACATTTCTTAAATAAGTAAGTAATACAAACCAAAAGAAAAGATACAGAAAAAAATATATGATAAAATACGAAAACATATCCGCATACATAAAATACCATTAATAAAAACAAGGACAAGTAAGAAATCATCAAGTTTCCATAGTGTTACCGCCTTTATTCATTTTCGCATCATCAATTGTACATTTCCATTTTTCCTTCTTCGGCTTCTTCTTCTTCTTCCCCGCATTTTCTCCGGTCACCGCGTGACATCTTCCTTAACGAGAATTCTTTCTCTTCGATGACCGATTGAAAATGATTGTTGGGTTTTCATTAATTTATTAAAATATACCAAAAACAGAAATACTATGACATAAAAGTATAAGAATAAAATTTTGTCTCTTCACCTCTTACTTCGTCCTACTAATAGTACTATCATTATTTCTTGATGAGCATACTTTTTATATATCTCCTTCTCTCTCTCTAATTGTGTTTTAGTGTAGACGGCGATGAAACACTTTAATATCTTTTGGGTCAAAGTCAATTGAACAGAGCACAACAACAACAACAACAACAATAACAACATTAACAACAACAACATAGAGGGATGTATCTCTTTTTTTGAAGGACTGCCAACCTCAACAAAAAAAAGCAGAAGAAAAAAATCAACAACTTTTCTTTTCACAATTCTTATACTTTTCCATAAATGAATTTAGATTTATTTTAGGGCTCAATTTTTTCCTTTTCCTTTTCCTTTTCGTTTTCGTTTTCGTTTTTTTTTGTTTCTGTTTTTGTTTCCTTTGGGGTTGATTTGAGAATTTATTGAAAGGGAGGAGTGATGATAATATAAAAGAGAGAGGGTTAATTAAACGAAATCATCTGTTATTAATTAGATGGCAACATTAGTAACAAAAAAAAAATGTTATACCACAAAAAGAAAAAAATAACGTAAAAAAGGGAAATATAGAAAAAGCAATCAAAAAAGATTTATAAAATACATCCTATAATAATTGGTTTCTGACATTTGTTTTCCGCACGCACACATACACATACACATACTTAGCGAGAAAAATAAGTGGTTTTCGAAAATATTTTGAAGATCTTGTCTGTCCATTGAAATATTCTTTAATTTAATGTCTGTAATTGGGTCACGTAAAAAGTTCGCGGAGTTTTTTCAAAAACATTGGTTTAGAGTCAGCCTTAGTAGTTCTAACCTCATCAAGTTATATTATGGCGTGCTTGAAAGGTAAAATTTCATAGGATAATTTATTTTAAAAATTATGAAATCCGACCAAGATGATAAGCTTCGCAGGCTTGTGAAAAAATTCGTAGTATTTATGGTGAAGACGCTCTATCAAAATCAGCGTTTCTGGAAATTTCGATGATAGTCTGGTAGACTAATCATTGTAAAAGTCGATGAAATTCTCCAAAAAAATTGAGGAAGACCGGTACATTTCATCCTATGACATTGCTGGAAAACTAAAGATTAATCAAAAAGCAGTTTTGGACCATTGGCGTAATGCTAGATACAAAAGGATGCCCGATATTTGGGTTCCTCATGAATTAACCGTGAAAAATTTATTGAACCGAATTTCCATCTGCGAATCGCTGCTGAAACGAAACGAAATCGATTTAAAAAAGAATTTTTTTTAAAAATCTTTCTCATTTATTTGATTTTTTCAGTTGATTTCATTTTCGAGAAGGGGTAGGAATGTTGTGATATGAGTTTTTTCGCAATATTTAGAATGATTTTTTAGAATGATCGAACGAATATGCATAATAATTGGGACTTTTTTGTTGCGGTTCATTAATATAGAAATTTTTAAAATAGGAAAATATTTCCTACTTTTAATATACGTATTTTAAAGCTTTTCCACGTATCGAACAACATTCCTATAAACTATTGTGTGACGAAAGAATAAAGCCGGGACCTTCTACTATAGACTCCTAACCAAGCGACCAATATCAGTAAGACTCAACTCGTTTGGTTGACAGTCTTCTTTTATCCTTTAAAGTGAAACGTGCTGTATTTATTTTGATTGACCAGTGACATATTGTATAATGTAGGAGATGTTTCATTTTCAAAAAATTCGAAAACTTTATAAAAATAATGAAGTTATAAATCTGATCCTCACATCATATAATCAGGCAATCAAGATTGAGATTGTGATTAGTCGATTTAACATTTTTAGGAGATATTCCGACGATAAGCCTACCTATAGAACTCAAAAACCAAAAGGGGAAATGTGAAAATAAAATACACGTGAGAGCAACTCGACTTTACTCTTTCACAGCTTCTTTATTAGTCCCTGTTTTTAATACAGTTGTCTTTCTAAACCTTACTGTTAAGCATTGCCAGATAGATTAATATTTTATTTTCTAAAATTGGGTACATATTCAATCACAATAGCCTCAAAAATAGAACTGGTGTGTGGACTCTTTTAGACTTACTACGATAACTACTTATTTTATAGCTTTTTCTTCTTGTTTTTGATGCTGGTTTTCTATTACAGATTTTCTTGGAACCCTACACCACTGACAGTTGAGTTCCCAATATAAATGTGATATATTCTTAAATAAGTATTTCCGAAAATAAACTAGAAACATTTCTTAAATAAGTAAGTAATAACAAACAAAAAGAAAAGATACAGAAAAAAATACATAAAATACCATTAATAAAAACAGGGACAAGTAAGAAATCATCAAGTTTCCATTAGTGTTACCGCCTTTATTCATTTTCGCGTCATGAACTGTACATTTCCATTTTTCCTTCTTCGGCTTCTTCTTCTTCTTCCCCCCATTTTCTCGGGTCACCGCGTGACATCTTCCTTAACGAGAATTCTTTCTCTTCGATGACCGATTGAAAATGATTGTTGGGTTTTTATTAATTTATTAAAATATACCAAAAACAGAAATACTATGACATAAAAGTATAAGAATAAAATTTTGTCTCTTCACCCCTTACTTCGTCCTACTAATAGTACTATCATTTTTTCTTGATGAGCATACTTATTATATATCTCCTTCTCTCTCTCTAATTGTGTTTTAGTGTAGACGGCGATGAAACACTTTAATATCTTTTGGGTCAAAGTCAATTGAACAGAACACAACAACAACAACAACAACAACAACAACAACAACATTAACAACAACAACATAGAGGGATGTATCTCTTTTTTCGAAGCACTGCCAACCTCAACAAAAAAAGCAGAAGAAAAAAATCAACAACTTTTCTTTTCACAATTCTTATACTTTTCCATAAATGAACTTAGATTTATTTTAGGGCTCAATTTTTTACTTTTCCTTTTCGTTTTCGTTTTTGTTTTCGTTTTTTTTTTGTGTTTGTTTTTGTTTCCTTTCGGGTTGATTTGAGAATTTATTGAAAGGGAGGAGTGATGATAATATAAACGAGAGAGGGTTAATTAAATGAAATCATCTGTTATTAATTAGATGGTAACATTAGTAACAAAAAAAAAAAATGTTATACCACAAAAAGAAAAAAATAACATAAAAAAGGGAAATATAGAAAAAGCAATCAAAAAAAGATTTATAAAATACATCCTATAATAATTGGGTTCTGACATTTGTTTTCCGCACGCACACATACACATACACATACTTAGCGAGAAAAATAAGTGGTTTTTGAAAATATTTTAAAGATCTTGTCTGTCCATTGAAATATTCTTTAATTTAATGTCTTTAATTGGGTCACGTAAAAAGTCCGCGGAGTTTTTTTCCAAAACATTGGTGTTGTATCGTATACATTAATTACTATCAGTTGATACACCCTGTATTCCTAAATTAGGAATGTTTCGAGTATCGTTACTTTTAAGGTGACTAGCGAAGAATGATGCAGCATTCGTCCTCTTTTGATTGCTGATCGTAGAATAAGACACATGTCAAAGTCTACCAGATCTTACTGTGAATTGAATAAAAAGATAAAACTACAACATTGGCGACGAGGATAACTGGGAAAAGGTATAACTGTGAATAAAATGGGTTTTATCGGTTCAATTGAGCATTTTTTGCCTGGGGACGATTTCGACGAGTAAATTGATAGAATAGAGGAAATCTTCAAATGTAATGATGTAGTGGTAGAAAAGAAAAAATCGCTTTTTATCACGTTAATTGGACCAGAATCGTATAAATTGCTAAAAACGGTAATAGCCCCGGCAAAACCGACGTCAAAGACTTTTGAGCAATTAGTTAAGGGGTTACGTAAAGTTTTCGCTCCAAAAAAGATTTCGATCGCAGAACGCTTTAAGTTTTATTTGCGAAACCAAAAACAAGGTGAAAGCATTACAGAATATATTGTGTCTTCAAAATTACTGTCAAAAGATTCCAAATTTGAGGGATTTGTAGATCACGCTCTGCGCGGTAGATTTATATTTGGATTGTGGAGCAGCAAAATTCAAGAAAAATTATTAACGGAAGATGATGCCACTTTCGAAGATGTTTGCACCAGAGCATTAAATATGGAAACGTTATTTGAACAATCAAATGCTATGAAACAGCCTCATTCGAATTCAAACCAAATTAATGCAGTAGTACGATCCAATCAAAAAGAAAAAATTATGAGTTCTAATAAAAGTCAAGGTCAAAATAAAAGTCAAGGTCAAAATCAAAGTCAAGGTCAGAATCAAAGTCAAGGTCTGAGTCAAAGTCAAAGTCGCAGTGATAATCAAGATAAACAAAAAAAAGTTTAAAACACCAAATGTCAAAGGTGTGGGTGTCAATATCACAAAAATAAGTGTCCAGCAGCTGACGTAATATGCTTCAATTGCAATAAAGAAGGACATTTTGCAAAGTTTTGTTTTAATAAATCAAATAATAATGGTGAATCCATTACCGGAGCGTGTGAATCCATTTTAAGTTACATAGATTATTATGATTATTTTAGTAAAATTCAAATTAAAGAATCGTTACGTTCATTTCAGGTAGTAACAAGTGATAAAATATCTGTTGTTGGTGAAATTAAAGTGTTTGTAAAGTGGCCAAATGTTGATGTATCCAGTGTGGTTGCAAAATTGGTAATTGTTAACGTCGAAGAAAATTTTACCCCCATATTAGGAAGACCGTGGCTGGAAATTCTATAACCAGATTGGAGGAATTTTTTATTAAAAAATAAGTACAGCACGATGTCAAGTAAGTGCAAATCAGTAAATTTTAATTTGAGCGAGAATACAGAGTCATTAAATGGTGTGGAAAATCTGAAAATGAATGAAATTTCGAAAGAAAGATTAATTAATTGTTTACAGCTAAAGTTTCCGATTACTTCTTCCGATAGTTGTATCGAACCAATTGAAGGATTTCAAGCAGAAATCTTGGTTAATGATTCATTTAAACCTGTTTTTCACAAAAGTTATACGGTACCATTCCGATTAAGGCCAAAAGTAGAAGAAGAATTGGAAAAATTAGTTTCTGACGGAATTATTTCGCAGATTAAATATTCTGAGCTAGCCAGTCTAATCGTAGTAGTTCCCAAGCAAGATGGATCCATAAGAATATGTGTAGATTTAAAAAAAAACCATTAATAAATATGTTATAATGGAACACTATCCACTACCACTGAGTGAGGATCTTTTCGCAAGTCTGTCGAACTGCAGATACTTTAATGTAATTGATCTTGCAGGAGCTTATCAGCAGTTATCTGTGTCTGAACAATCAAAAAAATTGTTAGTAATTAATACCCATAAAGATCTATTTAGATTTAATAGGTTACCCTTCGGAATATCGTGGGCTCCTTCATGTTTTCAAAATGTAATCGACCAAATTTTGAAAGGTCTCAAAAACGTTTTCGGATATCTCGATGATATTATTATTGGTGATCTTGATGAGGTAGATTGCCAAAATAAATTAATAGAAGTTCTCAATCCTCTTGAAGAACATAAAGTTCATGTCAATATAAGTAAATGTGTTTTTTTTGCTAAAAGGGTAGATTACTTAGGTCATATAATATCGTTCAATAAAATAGGTCCAAGTAAAAAGAAATTTGAAGCGGTAATGAAAGCTCTAACCCCAACTAATTTAAATCAACTACAGTCCTATTTGGGTCTCCTAAATTATTTGAATTATATGATCCAAATAAAACGATCATAATATCAGCTGATGCGTCGCCCTATGGTCTAGGAGCAGTCATGTCACACCTAGTAAATGGTATAGAAAAACCTGTCTTATTTGCGTCATGCACTCTTTCTTCGGCGGAAAAAAATTACTCACAGTTACATAGAGAAGCATTAGCTATAATTTTCGCTATTAAAAAATTCCACAAATATATCTATGGAAAAGAATTTATTATTCATAGTGACCATCAGCCCCCTCGGGAAATTTTTAACCCAAGCAAGTCGACACCGGCAGTCGCCGCTGCTAGGTTACAAAGGTGGGCTGTAATATTGGCAATGTATAAGTATAAAATTGTCTATAAGAAGGCATCTGAGATGGTTCATGCCGATGCTTTATCTCGTTTACCATTAGAAGATGGATCTAACATTGAACCACTTAATTCATTTAATTTGTCGGATAACTACCCTATTGATTTAGTAAAAGTAAAAAATTATACAAGTCAGGATAAAATTTTAAAACAAGTCATCAAATATGTAGAAACTAAATGGCCTACTAAATCACTAATAAAAAATTCAGAAATTATATTTTATTATAATAAATTAAAAGAATTGTCGGTCGAAGACAATTGTTTATATTTCGGAAATAAGTTAGTTATTCCTGAAATGCTGCAAAAAGATATTTTGGAATTGTTCCATGCAGATCATATAGGCGCTACACGCATGAAAATGGTAGTCAGAGGTTATGTTTACTTTAGGAACGTTGAAAACAAAATTGAGGCTTACATTAGATCTTGCAGAATTTGTCAACAAACGCTCAATTTAAAAAAAACAAGTACTGTCAATTGGCCTAAAACGCATTTTGTCTTTCAAAGAATCCATATCGATTTGTTTTACTTCGGAAAATATGAATTTTTAATAGTCAATGATTCGTATAGTAAATGGATTGAAGTACAACAGTTACCGAAATCTAACGCGGAATTATTAATTCAAAAACTAAAAGCTGTAATGTCATATTTTGGTTTACCAAAGGAAATATGTAGTGACAATGGACCCCCGTTTTCCTCAAATAAATTTATTGATTCTTGCAAAATGGTACTAAGGTGTCTAAATCGCTGCCTTACCACCCCCAAGTAACGGGTTAGCCGAACGCGGTGTCTTCGAAGTAAAGAGAACTTTTAAAAAATTTGTCATTGATAATAAATATTCAAAATTAAATATTCATGAAAAGGTGTACCAATTTCTGCTTACACACAGGAATACACCAACAACGTCTAATAATATATCACCAGCAGAATTAGTGTTTAAGTATAAACCTAGACTACTCAGAGATATGTTAAAGTTAGAAAGGAATTATAAAAATTTAAGTCAAGTAAATAATAAAATTAGAAAAGAAAGTCCAAAGAAATGTATAGTAAAGGAAAAAATTATTCCAATTTTTGAAAAAGAAGAAAAAGTCTTATATACAAATCATTTTAAAAATACTGTAAAGTGGATTCCAGCAATGGTATTAGATAAAATTAGTCCATGTGTTTATCAAATTCTCTTAAGGAATCAAAAAAGAATAGTCCATTGTTCCAGCATTAGAAAGTCATTATTGCAGGACAAGTATCATCTCACAATTGCTGTAACCCGCTCGAAAAGTATAGCAAATGAAAATAAAGAAATTATAAGGAAACAAAATACTAAGT
>CAUJSI010000007.1:0-141794 GCA_963422695.1 Xylophagus ater
ATTGGTCGGTCTCTAGTGCCACATTACACAGACCCCGTCTCAAGTGCCACCATACCTACTGATAAAGAACTTAATTGACAATTACAAAAAGACTCCTCATAGAACAATAAAGATGCGTCCACATGATGTTACTATTTCTAATGAAAAAAAAATTCGTTCAACTGTTTACAATCATATAGACATAGCTGCAATTTCAAAACTCCAAATTGGAGAATCTGTTCCTATTAGCCGTTATAAACATGTGTTCGTAAAAGGGTATACGCCGAATTGGACTACGGAGACTTTCAAAATTAAGAAAATTCAGAACACAAATCCAGTCTCTTATATTTTGCTGGATTATGACGGGCACCTAATAAAAGGAGGATTTTATGAAATGGAATTAATAAAAGCGAAATATCCCAACCTTTATCTAGTGGATAAAATATTGAAAACAAGTGGAGATAAGGTCTTCGTTAATTGGCTAGGGTTTTCATCTCAACATAATTCATGGATTAATAAAAAAGATATATTGTAATAATACTTATAATAATAAAATTTATTGATTCTTATCTTTTACATGACTTATTAAATGAACATACAAATTTATAATTTTATTTATTGAATTGATATATTTGCTAACGTGATAACACTCGCATGTATCGGGACCTGATGTTGCTTTATCGTTTGACCGTATGCAGCTTATATAGTGGTTTCCATGTATTGATCTAATTTGCCCCATTCCAACATATGGTTTTAAATAATTCCGCTACATTATAATCTCCTCTCTGTGCTCATCAAATAATATTTCTGCAAACTCTTGTAAAAATTCCTCGATAGAAATCATAAATGACAACGATAATTTGCTTGCCATTATATTGATTATTTGATATTACAGTTGCCTAATAATACGCCTTTACAGACTCGTACTTATTAATTAACTAGTTCTTATTTTATGATATAGTCATGACTGTGTCATTCCTCTCAAATTAGCATATTCCAAATCTGATTTATAGTTTGGATTATATTGCTTAATGTGTTCTACTTCTCTATTGCTTAAAATTCTTTCGTTTTCATATTCATGATATTCATAGCAAGTTATTTTCAATGTGCGTAGTTACTATCGTATGTACATCGAATAGCTAGCACTTTATACTTATCAAAATCAAGTCTAAAATGTCTAAAAAAGGGCTCTTTACTTTGAATTATTCCAGCTATTTGGATTTCTTTTTTTATTAAGTCTTGCCTAAATCCTTCTATAGCTTCTTCTACAGTAACAATATTTTTTTCCAATCCAAGTGTAGTTATTTCATTCCGTATTGTACTGCTTTCATCTGAAACAGTTTGATTCACATCAGTTGCACTAATAGTTGGCTTATCCTCAGTGATTGTTAGTAACCGAAATGATTAACCTGCACAGTATCATTATTAGGGAATTTCAAGTTGAATTCTAGATTTGCATTATTTTGTTCACCTAACATTATAGGAATTGGTATTGCTCTACAATGAGTATTAAATATACATAGAGCTATAGTAAATATGATATGATTCATATTTTAATATTTTATTTTAATTCCACTTATGTCACAAATCACAATCATCGAATGGCAATGCCTTTATTTCTTTATATTTCTTATGAGTATTAAACTATCGCATCAAACTATGAAATTCATATTTCTTATCTATTTCTTAATATCAAAACCGCAAAATGGATCATTATTTAATAATATTATGAAATTCATTGTGCTTTTAATATTTTGAAATTAGTTTTTGTTTTTATTATATTTTTCTTTATGCCAATCTTCTTCATCGCCGAACGGACAGCCTTCAGGAAAACGATTAGTTGATTTCAATCTCCTTATTCCATCTACAGCGATTCCAATTAGGGTAATGTCACCACCTATGGCTTCTAATTTTATATGTTGCGAAGGCTTGAATACATATTCATTAAAACCTAGGTCTAAAGGAATTGGATTATCATGCTTCAAATGAAGTATAAGACACCTATTGCCTATTTCTGGAGTCATGTATACTTCAAAAATATTAGGACATAAACTGACACGAGCAATTTTGGACCTTTCCCACGGTGCTTCGCATACACAGTCATTTTAAATTCATTTATTTCTTTTTTTAAATTCATACATCACAGTTGTAAACTTAAAATTAAATGAAATTTTTTATTGCTTATCCTAGTTACCTTAACGCCTAAAACTTATTCTATCTTATCTGAGGTATAATTGATTCTTATTTAAATTCATTGACTTATATCTAGAATTTCAGTTAATAGTATTTTGAAAAATAAAAATAACAAACAAAATTTAACCTGAAATTATGACTAGTTCTAACGTCGTTTAGAAGGCGCGTTCGCGCTGAATTTAATGAGTTAGTGTCCTCATGAAAAAGGGGGCTGCCTATTTTCAATTGGCCACCCAATTGGCTTATAAATAAAGTTCTCGTAAATTTGCTGTATTCTTCCGTCTATTCGCATAGAGTTTTGGAGAAGCTCGTTTTCGTGGTTTCTTGCTTTTTTAATATAATTCTTCGTCAAAGTCCTTGATGGGATTTATGTCAGCCATTTTGTAGAAGTCGTCATTAGTGATTGTATGGTCGTATTTTTCATTTTTGCTTTTTCTTTTGTATGTTACACCCAGTGAATTTCTCAACCATTTACGTTCCTGTGTGGATATTTTTTTCCATTGAGGTTCGGATATTTTGTTAGACCAAATGTGCGCGGTATAAGTGAGTGTGGGTGGAATAATTTGCTTCTACAAAAGGAGTTTTATGTCCTTTTGTAGAGGGCTATATCTGTTCATAAATGGGAAGAGAATGGGGTGTGCTGCGTTAGCTTTATTTATTGCTACCCTTATATGTGCTTTACAATTTAAGTTTGGCTGGAGGTGGTACCCTAAATATTTCACGGTGTTCACGTCTTTTATTTTAATTTTGTTAGTTAGTACATCCATCGATTTTGCTATCTTTAGTTTCTTTTTGTACTTACATTTTGGTCCGGCAAAGTGAATTGTCTCACATTTGGCTGTGTTTATTCTAAGTTTCCGTTTAGTTAAGTAGTTGTAAAGTTTCCGTAGTTCAATTATTTGTTTTTTCGTGGCTTGGCTGATTGACCGGGAGGCTGAGAATATGATTATGTCATCTGCAAAACTTATGGCATTTATACGATTAGGATTGATGTTATTGTGGGTTGGTGTATGTGATGTCAGAATGTCTGCTGTGTATATACCATATTAAAAAATCATGGTGAAATTATAGCTCCTTGGGGAACCAGCAGGCATTTTTAAAATATTTAAAGTTCGGTATAATGTCATTGTCTTCAATAAAATATGTCATTTGTGTATGCACTATTCGTTCAATGAATTTGCTTACACAACTTAATAGAGAAATTGGACGACAGCTGCTTGGAAGTAGGTCATTCTTCTTAGGTTTGCTAAGCGGTATAATTTTTGCGGTTTTCCACGCTGTCGGAAATTAGAAAATGTTTAAGCAATTATTGAAGATAATCACCCATAGTCTAAGAATTTGTGGGGGGAGCTTTTTAATGACCATGTTCGGGATTCCATCAAAGCCACATGATTTTTGGTTGTTTAGTGATTTTATGATATGTGTTAGTTCCTTTCCAGTTGTGAATATGTTCTTGTGAATAGTGCATTTGTCGGCTGGATTATTTATGTCGAAATCTGTGAGTTTAAAATTGTTTTGTGCTTCTAAGATTTGTTTTGTTTCATTATTTATGAAGTTTGTATGATCTACTGTTCCTAGAGTTTCATTTTGCGCGTGTGATTTTAAGAAGTTTGCTGCTAATGTGTTATTTATGGTCGGTATGTCGTAAATTATATTATTATCTATTTTCAGTTTTGTTACGCTTAGATTTGATTTTTTTGATTTTAATTTATTTATATTTTTTAACAAGTTATTGTCCTTTTTGTTGTTTTTAAGTTTAGCGTTAAAATTATTGTTTATGTTGATTTGTATTACAGTCGAAATTCTGTTATTCAGTTCATTCAATTCGGACTTAAGCTTGAAATAGTTGTCGTCTTTTATGTATGCATTGTTTGTCAAGTATCTATGTATTTTACGTCTATGTTTTTTCTTTTGGCCTAGTAGGTCCGTAAGGTGTTTGGTTGAGTGTGAGTAGTGTGTATTTCTTAGCGTTATTGTTGGTATTGTGTTTTTCATTGATTCGTTTATATCCTTTGTGATTATGTCTATGGTTTCGTCTATTTGATGTTTAGTCCAGTTTGTCATCGGATTGACGTTTAATTGATTAGCCTTCATTTTGATAGACTTACCAAAACTTGACCAGTTTCCATTTCCATAGTCAAATATTTTTATTGGATTTTCCGTTTTGAAATCAACCTGCCAATATTCAGTTCCGTTCATGTTATACTTTTTAAATCCATTTATGTTTAGCATAACGACTTCGCGATCTGAAAATGACGATTTTGTCAATAGACTGTCATATTTCAAGCAATTTTGTTTATTACCAAGTCGTTATGAACTAAAAATAAGCCCAAGTTTGAGCCGGTTTTTGGATACGATGGGTAAAATGAGTTTAAAGGTTTAACATTGTATGTTGAATGATTCTTTACATACCAATCATATAGGGTTCGTCCATTTGTGTCGTCGATGGTGTTTCACCAAAAGGAATGCTTCGCGTTGCAGTCACTACCTACGAAGTAGGGTTGCTTTGTTGTTTTGAACGTTTTGAATAACACGTTCAAATCCTTAGTTTGGAGATACTGATCACCGCATCTATGAGAATGATATACGCATACAGAGGTCATTCTCTTCTCATTTTTTAGAAGAATTTGTATACCTATACAGTCAATGGAATCGAACGCCGGTAAAGAAAAAGGTTCTGTTTTAGTATTTTGCTTACATAGAATAGCTACTCTCCCACCTAAGTTATCTGTACGATCAAAATGGCAAATTGTGTACTTAGGAAATTTGTTATGGTTGTTACTTAATATTTACTTAATAATTTGATCTGGCAATGCTTCGAAGCCGAATTGATACGGCTGCACACTAAAATTGTTGGTTTTTTTTAATTTTTAATTTTTGTTGGATTATTAGAGTGCAATTAGATTTTCTATATATAGTTTTATAATTTTTTTATTTGTTTTATAATATCAAGAAAGGAAATTCCGAAAGTGAATAAATTGTTACTTTTATTAAATTTATTTTTTTTGATATTTTTTTTACAAATTCTAATATGGCAAGTTATAAATAAAAACCAATTCAATATATTGAACATTTATTTTTTTTCATTTTATTTAATGATCTTCATTTCCTATTTCGGTGCAAGATTTTTTTTGTGGGTTAAGATGTGTAAGATGTGCTGAAAGAGAGCGTTAAGGGAGCGGAGGTGGAACCGTTGAATGTAAGATGAGGAGTAAATGAGGTGGGAATGGTGGAACAATGCTAAACTGAAGAACTCGGCAATACGTGGCCACCAGCAAACGAACAAGAAAATTCTATAACATATCCTCTTACAAAATGGCGCCCGACCGGGACTTGAACATCTTCTTTATAAGGTTTGACCAAACCTTCCTTATTTAATTTTCGCTAATTGTTTTGATTGATCCTGAAAAAAAAGAATTATATTTATTGAATTTGTTTAGAATTTCTATTTCGTTTTACGAATGTGATCCCTTTAGCAGATAATATTCTGATAATACGTTTGCGGTTTTTATTGGTAGATATTTATGTACATGAAAGAAAGAAAAAATTAAAATGACATACATATATTTTTTTTGGTTGGAGCACTTTTAGAATTTTTGTTATTTAAATTACTAGGGGGCTCCGCCTCTGCTCGCTTCGCTCGCCAACCCCGGGTTCCGGAGTGGAATTCGAATAGATTTTAGTTTTCGTGTAATATAATGGGAAAAAATAAAGCAGAATAGCGTAAGAAGCAAGAAAAGTATGTAACTGCTTTTGCGATTTATTTCACTGCTTCTTCAAATACAATGTTCTTTATGACCTTTTCTTCTAGCTTGCACTCTATTTTTACACCTCCTCTGCTTCTACATCGTGATAGAGCGACATACAGTTGACCATGTGTGAATATTGTTTTTTCTGACGTGACGAAAAGGCCAACCTTTTCAAAACTTTGTCTCTGTGATTTATTTATGGTCATTGCATAAGCAAGTCTCACAGGGAATTGAGTTCTTTTCAGCACAAATGGCATATCTAAATCACCTCTCGTGTCCAATGTTATTCTTGGGATTGCTACGATATCTCCCATTTTGTCACCCGTCAATATTTCACACATCAGTATGTTCCGTATGATTCGTCTAACCACTAATCTTGTGCCATTACAAAATCCGTCGGCGATGCACAAATTTCGGAGTAACATAACAATAGATCTTATTTTAAGTTCTAATTTCGCCGGTGGCATTGCCGAAGGTGTAAGAGATGATAGATACTCGGGCAGATATTGCAAACTCACGTTTTCTCTATCAGCGTCGGCCCCTGCAAAAGTTTCAGGTTCACCGATAGACGCGCATATTTCAATATCGCCCGGTAATCTACCCAAAATAGTTAGGTCAATTTTTTGACCTTCTTCATTGCGATTTAGTATTTTAGTTATTGGTTATACTGTATAACCAACAACCAAAATACTAAATCAAACTTATAATCGACACATTCGCAAAAATAACACTTCTGCATTAACTTCTTTCTATCATACTCTTTTTGGACCCAGTATAACTTATACTATATGTATACACATTTTATATGTTCGCCCAGGAAGTATAAGATGTGTATATGTATAGTATAAATAATATAGATAATAGCACATGTGATCATTTCTCCTCATTTTTAATAGTATTTGTAAACAAGACTCCGTGCAGATAGATTATTTGTTCAGTTTTGATTTGATATTAACGAATCTGACTTACTGTAGGAATTGAAGACGATGGTATGGTTAGCAAAAGATTGGGTTAGTAAGACCAAACTGGGTGAGATCATTATTACTATGTTATTTTTCATAAATATTAGCGTTACCAACATTTGGTATTATTTTTAAAAAATTTTTTTTTTGAGCTCGATTTTCTTCTCACTTTTTTCAAGTCATGTGATAAAATTTTAATTGCATTTCGTTTAAATACGTTCTCGGTTCGCAAAATCCAAAGTTTTCAAGTTCTTTTTGCTCAGTTAATTAAACTAAGTGCGTAAAATGTCTTTGGTGCCAGAAGAGGTGAAAACTCTAAGCCCGCACGATCTTACTGTAGAACTAAATTTGAGAAACCTTATAGCCAGTGATCTTGATGCAGTGTCCCAACTAAACAGTGCTTGATAGAAGAGATAGAAGGTACGACCTTGTAGCATGTGGGTGTCATAATAGTAAAAATCCTGCAGCAGAAGTTGAAGGGTGTAATCGGGCAGCTAGGATTCTAGACCTGCAGGCATCCCAAGAGCCGATCCAAGACCGAATAATAGAAATTCTGTCTTCACGAGTAAGACATTGGTTAGGTAGTCCAACTATTAGTATATAAGGAAAGAACTCCTTGGAATTCATTACAGCAGCTAAATTAAAACTGCGAAAAATGCAGGCGCAAGTAAGTACTGCTGTTGGGAGCCATAAGGAAATTTATGGATTGCGGACTTGATAACCATTTATGGCGGAAAAACTAAAGAAACATGATATTATATAGTACTAACCTTACACTATATTTAGGTATAAATTTTTTGCAAGTTTTTGACATCGTTGTAAAAATTACCTGTCTTCTGAAGAATGTACTCATCTGAATAGAACTATAAAGTTATTCCCATCATATAACAGCAAGGGTTTCAGGCGAGCTGATGTGGAAACCCGTGTAATAGACGTTGGTGATACTTCTCCAATAAAACAACGTCACTATCCCATTTCTCCGGCTATTTGACAGCTTGTCTACACCGAACTGGACTGACTGATAGAAGTGGATGTGGTCGAAGTTAGCCAAAGTTTTGGTCGGAAAACCAGGAGGCAAGGTACGGATGTGTCTGGATTCCCGCAAAGTCAATTTGGTCACCAAAAAGGATGCGTACCCACTACCACACATTGAAGGATTGTTGAGCAGACTGCAAGATAGTAAATACATCACAAGTTTCGACTTGAAGGATGCATTCTGGCAGATTCTTTTGGATGTTTTTTCGCGCGAATTAACAACTTTTACAGTACCGGATGTAGCGCTTTATCATTCTAAAGTTATGCCGTTCGGTCTATGCAACGCAGCGCAACGGATGTATCGTCTAATGGACAAAGTAATCTCGTACAAACTAAGAGAGAAGATTTTTTTCTGGTTGATGACTTGTTGATTGTGTCCTCAATGTTCGATAAACACATAGTCTTGATGCAAAAAGTTGCAATTTATCTTGAAAAAGAGGGTCTTACCATGAACATCGAGAAAATGAAGTTTATGTTGAGAAAAATTCGATATCTGGGACATATTTTTGGGCTAGAAGGATTGACACCCGATGCTGGAAAAGTGGACACCATCGGAGACTTTCCAGCGCCGTCAACAGTCAGGCAGGTTAGGCGACTTCTGGGTATGACAAGGTGGTACAGGCGTTTTATTCCGGATTGTGCAACAATCACCTTCCGTATAACCGATTTGCTGCGTAAAGCAATAAATTTCTTCTGGATGGTGGAATTATAAAATGCCTTTACTAAACTGAAGCTTGCACTGAGTACCCAACCAATCCTCACCAATCGGAAATTCGCCAAACGTTTTTATATTCGGTGTGCTGCTAGTACACCTGGGATAGGAAGCATTCGATTCCAGAACACAGATGACGGTGAGGAGCAGCCGATTTCCTTCATATGCCAGAAGATAAATGCTGGACAGAAACATTATAACGTCAGCGAATTGGAAAGTTTAGGAGTTGTACTCAGCATAAAAAAATTCTGAGCTTACATCGAAGGTTTCTCGTTTACCGTCATCACTGACCACGCCAGTTTAAAATTGTTAATGAGCCAAAAATAACTCAGCAGTTGACTAGTCCATTGGAGCTTAAACCTACCGCCTTTCGATTTTCAGATAGAATATTAAAAGGGAAGTCAAGATGTGGTACCAGATGCTCTGTCGGGAGTATATATTGAGACAACAGAAGAATTCGAACGCGAAGTAATCAAAATTAGAGTGGATTCTATCCACCTATTATTACCTGAATTCCAAGATTCAGTCTGCATCAAGCTGAAGGACACCATTGTAAAGTGCCCCGAACAATACATCAATTTGAAGATTCACGCAGGACATATATATATTAAGCTAGATGCCGGTATGAAGAAGAAGAAGAAGAAGAAGAACTATCAGACTTATCCTTGTGGAATCTATGAATTCCAGAACCATTGGTGTCATTGATGTCACAAAACGGGGTAAGGCATATATACACGGCAGTGTACTCCCCGCAATCAAATGCATCAGAGAGAGTGAACCGATCAATTCTTGCAACAATTAGAACATATATAAAAAGGATCATAGAAACATGGACGTAAATCCGTCAACTGTCGCTTGCGCTCTTCGCAACTCATGACATGAAACGGTTAAGAATTCGCCGCATTACCTGATGTTCGGTTATCATATGGTGACACACGGCAAGGCATACGAACTACTACGAAATCTGGGCTGCATAGGAGAACATTACCTGGGAGTACCAACAAGAGATTATGCAATACCTGTAGTTCACGAAAAGGTTCAAAAATTATTAAAGGATGTGTATCAACGTAATTAACGCAGGTACAATCTACGATCAAGATCTTTTGATCCATGACAGCAGGTTTTCGTGCGTAGCTTCGTTCAAAAGGACGCAATAAAGAAATTCTCCGCGAAGCTTGCACTAAAGTTTATAAAAGCTCAGATAAGCACAATGGTAGGACAAGTCAGTTAAAGTTGTGATGGCAAAAACATGGGTATATTTCACGCAAAAGGTATATATACTTAACTGATAATAGTTCAAATTCTGAAAAAGCTAGGAAATTCTGGTCAACTTTCGTTTAAAATATATAAAAGTAAATTTAAAAAAAACCTTTTTTTAGTGTCCCAGTTCAATTTTAATCACAATTTTAGAGTATTTATTAATTTAAAGTTTTTGATATGTCCAGTAATTTTCCTCAGCTTCAATTTTTTTAACGGCCACGTCAAAATTTTGATGGCCTGACTCCCTCCAAGAAGTTCTCTATAAGTTTTCTTCTCTTGTTTTTTTTATATGTATCCTAAAAACATAGAAAGAATAAATTACATGCTAAAGGAAAAAGAAATAATATTAATGTGTACCTGTTAATGTACTGTGATGTTTAAAAACGTCCATGTCAATTTATGTTTATCTGGAAAAAAAAGAAACAATTACTGGTTGATATTTTTATTTCTAAGAAAAGAATGATACGAGAATGGATCGGTAACAGATGAATGGGGTGCATTTTAGTGTTTTATCAGCCAGAGGAGCCTGAAAAAAGAAGAGAAATTAAATAGACCGTCTAAAAAGGAATAATGCATATATAAAATATGAAATAACTCAAAATAAAATTTACCTGAATTTTTTTTTTTAATTTTGATTATGTTCGATCTAGAAAGTGAAAAATTCGAACAGCGAGAAGTGATAGTTGCGGGAATTTACCTTATTCACATCTTACCTGTCAGATTCGGTCGGAAGTCGTTTGTGGTATGCACTTCATATTCCAGAGGTGTTGTGATACATCATCTTGATCGGGTGAGTTCCTCAACTTTTGTCCAATGATATTCCTTTATTCTTGAATTGATGGAGGCCCAAGAAATTGAAAGCACTCGGTTTAAACGGAAAAGAGGCTCAGAATCTATAAAGTAGTCAAGGCTCAAACATAAATTTTTATTTTTTTTATAATTGTTCACATTTGAAAAAAATAAGGAAGATTGTATCAGTTTTTTTTGCGGTGGCAGGCTCCTTACAAAATGAAAAGGGGAAATTCATTTTAGAATTTTTTTATCATAAACTACACCAACCGAAAATTTCGTTACAAATTCGCGAGTTCTAGTTTTTTTTCTTGGTTTTTTTACATGGTTTTCTTAATCTTCTTTCAACATTAAAATACATACAATTTGTGAAATTAAAAAAAAAAACATAAAGTAATAAAAAATCGGCCCATAGCCGATTTTTTGATGCCCTATGGTAGAAATGGGAGAGAAAAATTGTGAAAACTAACAATATATCAAGATTTTTTCTTCATAACTTTTTTTGCCCTTTTCAAAATTTTCTCTAATTTGTAAGTAACCCAGACCCTGGTAGTATAAGTCCAATTTGCAAATTTTATTCAAATCGGTGTATTAGTTCCGAATGCACATCAAAAAAACTTTCTGAACAGGCCTATTTCCTCCTACAACTATTTATTTCTCCACTATCCTTAGACTGATATCACTGAAATTTACAATGGTATCGTCTATTTATGTAGTCAACGAATACGATTAATTTAAACAAAATTCCTTTACAAATTTTCCAATTAAATACGAAAAACTATATAAAAAAAACGACAAAACTTTATGGTCACCCTTGTTTCTGCTTAATAACTTCGCTGCCCCTCAGTCGATTTTACTGAAATGCAATACCAAATCCACTAGAGCAATAACCAAGTAGCTTTCTAAATTTCATCAAAATTGGATAACGCGTTTTTGAGTTATCTTGTCCACGGACGGACGGTAGTACCTAACATGGAGCATTAATATAGGGAATTTTTTTAAAGAATTTTGGCTCATTTTCAAAACCCAATTACCCCAATTAGTTCTGCCTGAATTTCACAATTTTTTTATAAATTTTCTATAAAATATCACCTTTTAAGCGCGCTATAACATAACTTGATAGGCTTATAACTACTAAAGTTATACGACTCTAAAGCCATCTATTGGAAAAAAAACGCCACGAACTTTCTACTTAACGCAAAATTTCAAGGTTTTTTTCTCTATAACTTCGTTTCTACATTCTCAAATTGGCTCAAATTCACAGGTGTGCTGGACTCTAATAGCATAAACACGTTTCGTAAATTTGATTGAAATCGGTATATAACTTTTTAATATACATCGGGAAAACTTTATGAACAGGCTTATTTTAGGTTACAACTATTTCTTTCTCCACTATCCTTGCATCGATTTGACTGAGATTTAACATGGTATCATCCATTTATGTAGTTAACCTATGTAATTAATTTAAACAAAATCGGTTGACAAATTTTCCAATTAAATCCGAAAAACCATAACCAAAAAAACGACAAAACTTTCTGGTCACCCTGGTTTTTCCTTTATACCTTTCCTCTGCATGGATCGATTTTGCTCAAATGCAATACAAAACGCAGTTAAGGAATAACCAACTTACATTCTAAATTTCAACAAAATCGGATAACGCGTTTTTGAGTTATCTTGTCCACAGACGGACGGACGGACATGCATAAATCGATATAACTTTTGATTCCCTGCACAACCATATCCTTGAAATTTTTCTGCGATGATTATTTCGATGTGTTACACACTTAGTGACAAAACTAATATACCCTCTGGTAGTACCTACCATAGGGCATAAAAATTAAATAAAAACAAGCGAATTCTTACAAATTTAAACATCGGGTAAAACGTCAACGAAATAATAATTTGGTATTACCAGCTGAATACTTTTTTTTGAAAGTTTGCCGCACTGCAAAGTCGGCGCAACAAGTCGTTTTTCGTTTGTTTCTTTAATTTTTTTGGGTTTTTTTTGAATTTAGGAATTTTAGTTGGGTTATTAGAGTTCAATTAGATTTTCTTTATAAAGTTTTAAAATTTTTTTATTTTTTTTTTAAATATGAAGACAGGAAATTTTGATAGTGAATAAATGGGTACCTTTTTTTGAATTTGTTTTTTATGCTAATTTTTTTTTTAAATTCTCCCATGGTGAATTATAAATAAAAAACAATTCAGTATATTGAATTTTTATTTGTTTTATTTTTATTTAATGATCTTTATTTCTTATTTTGGTGCCAGATTTTTATTTTTGTGGGTTAGAATTTGTAAGATGTGCTGAAAGAGAGTGTTAAGGGAGGGGAGGTGGACAATTTGAATGTAAGATGTAGACTATTGTGGTTAAAAATGATATTTTTATTGGTGTTAATTGTTTTCAATTTTTTGTGCCTCGACTGATCTGTCAATAAAAGAGATTATCTTGCACCAAAACGACTTTCAAGAGATTTCATATTTGGTAGTATGTGTCTTTTCCTTACTCTTGGAGAACGGTCAACTTCAAATGATTTGTTTTTTATTGTCATGTTTTTTTTTACTTGGGCTGATGAGATGTTTTTTTTTTTAATTCTTGTTAATTTTGGTTATTGACTCACGAATGAAATAAAGGAATGATCTGCATTCAATACACCTCTGAGCAGATCTCGTATTTTTTTGTGGATAATTTTTTTGTTCTCATTTCTGAGCAGGGTCATCCATTGCAGACATTTAATTTTTTTTTTGTTTGTAATTTTTTTATAACCACGCTTTTCAAGCTTTCTGGCTGCTGGTGGAAATTCTAGAACTATGCTAAACTGAAGAAGCAAGAAATGCGTGGCTTCCAGCAAACCAGAAATGAAATTCTATAACGTATCCCCTTACAATCACTAATAGGTTTTTTGTTGGTAGACTATTGATCTAATTTTTGTCAGTGTAAGGTGGTAATACAACACACGGTTCTACAAACAACTTTGTTTGCTGAAAGTCTACCACAGTTTTGCAAAAAAATATTTTTAATAAAAAAAAGCGGAAGTGTGCTTTTAACCACACTGTGGAAGTGAAACAGAAGTGGTGGGAGATAGAACTATTGGGTCTTCGACGGAAATAATCCCCATAAAATCCTTCACTACTTTGACGAACATTTCAATCGTGTATGACCTCTATATAAAAAGTTCAAAAAGTTTTATCTACTACAGCGCCAAAACGGTGGCAGATAGAACTATTTGGTCTTCGACGGAAATAATCCGCATTATAACTTCCACAATATTTTCGAACATTGTAATAGCTTAGGATGTCTATATAATAAGATATTTTGTAATGTGTCGGTTCGTCGCAGAAAATCGTGACATAGTTTTTACTAATAGCCCCCATAGAAGTATTTCACTTAAAAAACAAGACAGAAAATTAATTATGAATATGAAATTAAATTGTTATTAATTACTCTGGAAAACAAATGAGTCGGAAATTTTTACTTGAATTACAAAAAAAAATACAAATGTTTGCGTAAATTTCGTTCTGCCAAAAGGGAAGAGAAACTAAACTTTTCAAATTCAAGAAAAAACATGTCAGAAAGACATATTATACAAAAGAGAAGAAAAAAAATTGCGTTTTCCCAATGCGATTTTTCCATACGCCCAACCTAAAGACATATTAATGTAAAAAGCATTAGGAAAACGTTGCGTTTTCTTTTTTTTTCATATTAATTTCAAAAAGTGTTGCATGCGTTTCGTAACGAGTTTTCGTCACGCGATTTTTTTCATGCCCGCCAGACTAAAGACATATTAATGTCAAAAAACTATTTTCTCACATGGTCTATCGTAGGTTGCTCTGTCACGCTGTAGAATCAGAGGAGGCGTAAAGAGAGAGTGTAAGTTAAAACAAAAGGTCATAAAAAACATAGTATTTGAAGAAGCCTTGAAATAAGTAAAACACAAATGCAGTTTTTTGCTTCTTACTCTATTATGCTTCATTTTTACTAGAACCATTTCGCGTAAAATGAAATCCACTCGAAATTCACTCCGGGAGTTGGCGAGCAAAACTAGCAGGGGAAGGGGCCTCTAGCGTTCTTAATAATAAAAAATGGATCCTGCTTGATTTTGATATATTAGTCTACAATGAGTAAGAATTTTTGAAATCTAATCTATCTGATATATCATATAGTATAAAAGAGAGGTCTACTTTTTTGACAATGAATAAGAATGTTTGAAATCTAATCTATCTGGTATATCATGTAGTATAAACGAGATGTCTACTGTCTTTGTACGCGATAAACTATTGCACCGATATTGCCAACAAATTGTATGCATGTTCTATGGGTCGTGTGGAGTGTAGGCCGGTGTTCATACAATTTAGAAAAAGCTAAAGCCTTAGATTAATATAGAAAATTATGGTTTCATTTAATCCATTTCTTGCCGGGCTCAAAAAATTGTGGAAGTTTTTGATGCCCTTTTCAGCGTTTGCTATTGGGACCCCCAATAAGGTTTTTTCGGCAAAAAAAAAATTTTCCTATTTTCCGGTTTGCCGGAAAATGCTGGTGCAAAAATGCACCATTGGCTCTTAATGAACATTTCAGGAATTTATGAGGGGAAATAAAAAACAAAACCTATTTGATACAAAATTGTATTATGAATGAATTTATTGGATTAAAAAATTAGTTTTCATGGATTTAGGCTGAATGATATGATCGAAAACATTTCGAATGTAAAGACACATTGCATTTGAGGCAACGATAATACGAGTGTTTATGGCACATTTTGCATCTTAACCTTTGTTTTTTCGTATCTCGAACAATAATGTGATGGGAAATGTTTGGATTTTGCAAATTCTTTTCAGGCACGTCATCATCATCGGAAACTTCTTCCTCGGACTCTTCTGGGAGGTTTTATTCGGCTACTAAAAGTTTTCGGGCGATTTCGGCTTTAAAATCAAGTTGTGGTAATGGTCTAATTTTCTTCTCTTTGCAAGTAAAAACATGCAATTTCCACGCATTTACAACCGTGGTATTGATCGCATTTACCCACAGTGGCCACCACCACCTTTTCCTCGAATTGCCACTCGATAGTTGGCTACACCATTGTCATGAATATCCACTCCACCCATGTATTTGTTGTATTGGCCAATTACATTCGGCATTGCACCCGATATTTTCCTCTTTTCTTTCTTATTAGATCTTATTGCTGTTGCTACTGGTTCGATCGAAATATGATTAGTGGCAATTGTAACTTCAGCATTATCATGATACCGTGTGATCAAGACTTTGTTAGTTTTATCGAACACATAGTCGTAAGCGTGCTTCGCCAGATCACGGCCAGTTTTCAATTTTTTGTCAGCACCACACATTCGATTCTTTCGAATAGTTCCAGTTGCATAAAATCGTCTCTCTGTTAGAAGACACATTAGATAATAGGATGTAAAGAAATTGTCGAAATAAACTGCATGCAGTTCGGGATTCAACATATTATTTTGGAGTAGATCCAAAACAACGGAAGCTCCGAGGCCAATGGTCTTATTGTAAGGCGAAGCTGCTCCAGCGTATGGTACCAGAGAGAATAAATATCCATTATGTGAACAAAGGCACCAAAATTTAAAACCAAATCTTATTGGTTTCCCTCTAATGAACATTTTGCAGGAATGTCTTCCAAAATATGGAATCATCTGCTCGTCGATGGAAAGTTGAGTTTCGAATACACCAAACTGCATGTACTTTCTATTCAAAGCATCCAATAAAGGCCTGACTTTAGCGAATCTATCAGTAACATCAATTGAGTCATTGTTGGCCAAATGTACATACTTTTTCAAATCCCGAAAACGATTCCGAGATAGTAATTGTTTCACGATTTTTACGCCGAAGTCAGGTTTGACTGACCAATAAAGATCCCACCTTGGAACTGTATGATACCCAGATAATATCAAGATACCCATGAATCTTCGCATTTCATGTTCCTGAAAAAATACCCTTGCATTTTTCTGAACTGCATACAAATTGGTGTTGTCAACTAATAGTTTCATCAACTCAGTGTCAAAGAAGAGCGAAAATAATTCATACGGTGTTTTTCCAACTGTAGAATTAGTGTATTAGTCTGACAAATATAGTAAAATATAAACGACAATATAGCTAATTGCTCGACTACAGATTTTTTTATTGGTTCCATAGCCAATTCATCTGGCCCATTTCGATCAAACGAAAATCGTTTGCTTCGCGTCCACTTCGGGTCACCAAAGTCTTTCAATCCTTTGTAGTTTTCTCTTCTGGCTGGTTCTTCCGGTTCAAGCAGGGAAATGTCGCTTAAAAGCGAAGGGCGAGCCATAGGAGCAGCGTGATCATCTCCTGGTAAACCTGTTTCATAATGAATTTCCACCTCGCCAGCAATTTCAAGTCTTGGGTCATTATCTTGAATCATATCGTCATCATCAATAATTTCTTCATCGCTTAGAGCATCAACCGTAGGTGGCGGAATATAAACAACATCAGGAACACTTTTTTCAAACACGTCAATATGTTCTTCGTCTTCGTCAGTATTTTCTTCATATAAATAAGCTATTTCACTCATCGTTAATGCTTTTCTTCCTGCCATTGTTCTAAAAACACAAAAAAATTAAAAATATAACCAAGGATATCATAATTTCACAACAAAACTCACAAAATAAATCAATCAAAACCTTACTAATTCACAATTCTCAACAAACAGACACGAATAAATATGAAACTGTCAAATCTGATAGTGAAATGTAAAATGTTCATTAACCGCCAATGGTGCATTTTTGCACCACCCGTAAGTTAACGTAGATTTCACACAGGTAATTTAAATTGAGTGGTGGTTTTTTACGTTTTATGTTAGTTTAGTCCTTTAACAACAATTTCATGAGCATAAGAAATGTTTTAAGTTATTTTAAATATTCCTAATAAATATTTCAAAAAGGGTCCATTTTTGGATCCTTTTTCACTTGCTCACCACCCACAGGTGCGAATCAAAATTTGTTACTTTGACCCCGGAAATATGTTCACAAAAGAACAAACTTTATTTTAAGCCTTTGAAACGCCCAAATTCACATACTTATCATACCTAAAAAAATTTCCAAAGTTTTTTTTTTTTTTTTGGTGCAAAAATGCACCAGTGGCAAGAAATGTGTTAAAGCATTCTCTACATGAGAAATTATTTGATAATATTTAGTTCAGTTTTGAGAAAGAAATATGGTTAAAAAAAAAATTTTTATTCATTTTATTTTTCACTTTTTAGTATTAGTACAGTCAAATTAATTACTTCAATGCAATGAAGTAAACACTTGAAATAAGCAAAAAACTGCTAATGTTCAAAAAAATAAAAAACATAAAGTACGCACGCAGAATAACTAACTGTTCTTAACTTTCCATTACACAAAATTTGGTATGAAACTTTTGAAACAATAACATAACCAACTAGCTCACCCAGGGAACTTCTTACCGCCTCAGAATTAATAAATCTTGTTTTAATTTATTGGCTGAATTAAATACAGTTTTTATTAAGATAAAATATGAAAACTCAAAACGAATTGAGTTCAATAAATGTACAAAAATCAAAATAAAATGGCAGCAAGGCAGTAGCCTTATTGAAGCTAATTGAAATGATTCGCGTAGCATTGTTGCACTACTTTCTACCTTTAATTATTTTAACTATTTGCATGGGTGCACCCGGGTCGATTCCCTTCCTTGGAGCTCCTTGTGATATACGACATTTTTCGTTTTATTATTAGGTGCGAGAACGACCAAAGCGGATGTTTTACCGACACGTGAACATGCTACGTACAATTGGCCGTGAAAGGAACATTCATTTTCCAGATTCGGGCCACAAACACTCAAAGATTGGCCTTGTAATTTGTTGATCGTCAAGGTGAACGCAAGACGAATAGAAATTGAATTCGTTTAATCTCGAATGGCACATCGGTTGGGATCATCAGAATTCTCGGAAGAGAACTTCCCCACCTTTCCTTTGAGTCGAAGATTATCACATGGTTGGTTTGTGCGATAAGCTCGACGATTTCTCATTGGCAACTGAGCCACTTGACGTGCTGCCTATCTTTGTTCTTGTCTTTGTGAAGCACGAAATCGGCCATACTAACATGGCGCACTTCTCGTGCGCTTTATTGTTCATCTGTGGATTGATATAGTATAATATTCTGAAGTCTAATTGGATTAAGGCTTCCTTGTAAAAGATTGGATTTGCTGACTCGCAGCAATGTAAATAACACTGGAAAATTAATCCCACAATTCAAAATTACATAATGAAGCAATTATCGATGCGCGCACAATTACAAATGTGATAACCTCACAAAACGAATATCCTCGAAAGCATCTTACCGTTTAAAAATCACGATCGAATATAGAATTCGACACACTTACGAACGAATCCGCCTGTAAGATCAAACGCATAGTCCAAATTACCGATTGGATTGATTGTCGATTCGCGCCCAATGACAAACGAGTTAACCTTTCACAACGTGCACTTCATTAAACTGAACCCACCTATTTGAAATCAATTTTCGCTGATGAATTTCAGAAAATATCTTTTGAAGAGAATTTATTGAATCGAACTCACATGTAATAACCATCGAAAACTAAATGAAAATCGGTGTAAACTCGAAAAAAATGTTGATAAATCGCGGTGTACGTCTTTACAGCTAGCTCAATGGCAATGAAAACTGATGAATGACCTCCCTTTTTCGCTTTCTTTGTATAATTATGCCAATTTTGCTTCCTCCCCTATTTTTAAATACAATAGATGTGTGGTTTTCCTTAGTAAAAACATATAAATTCAAGCCGTCATCTTTTTAGCTATCTATCATTTTTTTAGATTTCATCGCGTTAGTGCAACAGAGATAAATATGAATTTAGCTTTAATAAGCAATTCCAAAACTTATGTAAATAATAAGAATGCAGGAACTAACTCTTAAAATATTTGAAATCTACGGAATAAAAAAATTTCTTCCACTTACACAAACACACATACAAAGTGCTTGTTATATATGCACCAATACTTGAAAACTGTTGGGAAAATAATATTGGCGCCTAAAAGTGTAAGGAAACGCATGGGGTTTGTTTACAAAAATCGACTTAAAAAACTCCGATTGCTTTCTTTGATTCATTCTTTCTTTAGTCCAAAATTCATAAGATCATTTATGTTGTCCCTTGCTACAATTATCTTCTAGGAAGTACGTTCTAAACTAAAGGATTTGTGGTTTATATATTAATTCATTCTTTCTAATGAAACATTTTAATTTCCTTCCCTTTCTTTTTTGTGATTTTATTACTTTTCCCATGCGCGAGGAAACTTCTCGAGGCCGAGACGAACAGTCAAAAAATTCTTCGAAATCAGTCAATCCGTTCTCGAGATATCATCAATGAAGAAACTGGTGGAATTTATTTCCTAGATGCTTCTGGAAGTATTGGAAATACATATTTAATTTCGTTAACTTTGGTAACAATACGATCAAACAGCAATAAACCATTGGCCAAAGCCTCTTCTGGAATTGCAGCCACTTTGTTAAGTGGTACAAGAACGTGACATTGGGGATTAAAATTACCATTAAATATGCAACTAACGGAACAACAATATGCAATATTTTGAAAAAATCTGGAATGGCAAAGGTACTTAAACAATGCGAGATTGCTATATGGGATGATGGCGCAATGGCACACAAAATATATTAGAGGCATTTGGTCGAATATTGCAAGATTTACGTAGCAACCGACAACCCTTTGGTGGTGGCTTATTTAATATTATTTGCAAATTTAAGCAAACTTCACCACTCATAATACGTTCAACACCAGCAGTTTAATTAAAGGCGTGGTTGAATGCGACAATTTGTTCTAAAACTATCACTTACTGTAAACATGCGCGTATAATTACATAACGATGCATCAGCCATTTATTTGCAACAATTAATGGACGTTGGAAATGCAAAATTGTTATTGACTATACAACAGATTTAATAACATTGCCTGCAGATTTTTGCGTTACCAAATAATCAAAAACAGATTTCATTTCAAGTGTATATCTAGGGTTGCCAACTTTTTCAAAACCCAACGGATTTGGCGACCAAAAAAAAAAAGAAAAGTCCGCAAAATCAACCAAACAAAAACAAGATTTCGCATTCAAACCATTCAGTGGGCATTAAATACACTACTTAACAAACTTTGTTTAAATTGGAGTCCATTTGGTGCCTCTATGAGCGGCGCCCGGGGCATGGTAGACCCCCTAGCTACGCCACTGGAAAAATTTAATTAGTTAATTTAAAAGTTTACTACTCTACATAATTATTTATGGACCATCATATATGACCCCTTTATTTTGAAAGTGAGGTATGTAAGTCAAAAAAAACATCTTAGAATTGTAATGTTATCTAAGATTTTAGAATGATGATTATCGAAAAATTTTTTAAATTTAGACTTTCAAAATGAACGGCTCATATATAAATGATAACTGCTTTTAGTGAATGTTTATATAAGTTTATATTTCTATATATACATACAATGGTAATACAAAAGGTTTTCATTTTTTAAAATTATATTTGCTCTGCCTTTTTGCTGATTTTATTAGCTGAATATCGTCTTTTGTTTTTTCGGCAAATTCTAGGCAACTATATTTCATGTTAAAATATTACACTGTATTCTCAGGAAATATTCCACGACTTTTCTTGATAAAAGAAAAGTCTGGAATTTTCCTGCAAAAAACACTACACAAATTCACTATTATTAAACACCACACAACTTTTAGAAACGTCTAGAATAAGCTTCTTGTCAAAGAATAGAAAACACGTTTACATGCCGGAAATTTCTCGAGTTTAGAGCGATGAGTGTGTAAGAAATAACAACGTTCAAACCAGAAGTTTCTAGCAGGTGCAGAATAAACCTCTTTTACTATAAAAACGGAAGAAAAGTGATGCAATAAAATCAGTCTTAATCAGGCAGTTGAAGTCTAAGCTTCGTCCGAGATTTGAAACGTGATTATTTGTGGGAAGCGAATAGGAAAGTGACTTTGAATACAAAAGTGAAATTGTGATCAATTATTGAAATAGTGATTGTGCATTTTTATAAACTGTGATAAATAATTTGTAATAATTAAATTATGGATAGACAAATAGTTTTAAGACTAACTGTTAACGCAGAAATAATTATAAATAAAGCTTATACACTAAATTCACATAAATAAAAAGTGTTATCATTTTCATAACATCGAACCGAACGGGTAGCACGTCACAATATATATAAAGTTCGTTTTTAATTAATTCTATAGAGAATTTATTTCTATCATTTCGCCATTTATCTGACATCACACTGAAAACTCTTTCACAAAATGCTGATGTTCCGGGGATAGAAAGGACGAATGACACAATTTTGAAAATATTCATACAGCTGAAATCACTACTTTTGAAAATTAAATGCCATTTGCTGCTTGTTGATTTACATCTTGTAAATAAATTAGACTTTTGAATAGTGTCAAAATTGTTTTGAAGTAATGTCACTTCATCAAAGAGCTTATCCATATTTAAATCTTGCTTTTCTTTTAACTTTAATTCTTCAACAACCTCAACAAATTTCAGATATGTTGGGAATGTGGTATTCAAAAAACTTAGATTTGATAATTTTCAAAATGTTGAATTACCGTCAAAGTTAATTTTTAATTCCAAATATTTAATTGCTGACTTATAAAACAATTTGAAGTCTTTAATAATTTTTTGCTTCTCAATATCTAAATTTGTCATTAATTGGTGAATCTGGAAGCCATACTGACCAGTATTATGTCATATGATATCATATTGATATCATACTACTGTCGTGTGTTTACTGGGAATAGTGTGTTTCAGAAATAAATGAATGCAACACGTAGAAGGCAGTTTAAGATTAAAAACTCTCTGGATTAGAATTTTCAAATTTTCCATACAATCGAATAACGAGTAGATAAAGCAACTTTCGAGTTCCAGTTCAGACGGTTTTATATCGTGCGTATTTTAAAATTGTATTTTCGAATTTTGTTTTATTTCCTTTCATATATTTAATGTCTAATTAACGGAACGATTTTAAAAATTAAGGACATTTGAGGCTCCGATAAAGGACAAGGACAAAAAAGGAAAATAAAGGATTTTCCTTTTCAATGAAGGACGGTTGGCAACCCTATGTATATCCCAATATTGTACAAAATTATACTAATCAACCATGACTGAGCCAGTGTTGTGATATACCCTGTACCAAAAAATCATTCCGACCGTTGATCCCTATATTTAAAATATTTCGAAATTTAACTTTTGTAAACGCGTTAATTACTTTCCCGATAAACGAATGTTTATAGGAAAGTACTATAATCGTGCGAAAATCTAACTTTTGATCTAGAAGGGCCAGGAAGATGAAAATAAGTGCAAAATCCGTTTCATCAAAAATAATTAACCCCACGTCCGTCCGTCCGTCCGTCCGCTTTTTTAAATCGTTCATAAAATCTGAATGGATGGTCCGATTTCCATGAAACTTTCACCATTTTGGTGTTGCATCAAATGCCAGATGGTGTTAGATTCTGGGCGAAATTAATATATGGCAACACTATTTGGTAACGCTTTTTTTGTCTAAAAACGACAAAATTTTGTCCGCACGGTTCAGACTAAACTGTCGGGCCAAATTCGATAAAATTTACACAGTTTTTGTATTTGATCCTAACTTAGATCTGATTAGTTTTTGGGCCATATTCGACTATGGCAACACTATCTAAAAATACATTTTGTCCAAATATAGTCAATTTTTGCAGTTGTTGTAAAACCGAATCTGCATGTCCAATTTTCATGAGATTTGCACAGTTTGCGTACCTAGATCGAGATCAGAACATATTAACTTTTCAACCCAATTTACATCTGGAAACACCAATGCGCAAAACTTTTTTTAAAAAATGTTGTGGTGGAAATATAGAAACATCCCTAATTCCGTTAATAATAGTCCGATTTTAATGAAACTTCGAACGTATGTTTGGGATGGACCAACTGAAAAAATAAAATATGTCTCCCCGCGGTGGGGGGTTATGGAGGGCTAAAAAGGAGAAACTTCTATAATTTACTCAATAATGGGCGGATTTTCTTTAAACTTGGTTTATAGATTCTGGATAGGCCAAGTGAAAAGATAGAATGCGACTCCCCTCGGTGGGGATTGCGGGAGGGTCTAATAAAAAAAGCTTAGTAATAGGGAAATATAGAAACTTCCTTAATTCGGCCAATAATAGTCGGATTTTAATAAAACTACGAACGTACGTTTGGGATGGACCAACTGAAAAGATTAAATATGTCTCCCCCTGGTGGGGATTGTGGAGGGCTAAAATAGAAAAACGTCAATAATTCACTCAATAAAGGACGGATTTTCTTGAAACTTGAAGTGTACATTCTTGATAGGCCAAGTGAAAAGATACAATGCGTCTCCCCTCGGTGGGGGTTGCGAGAGGGTTATATGAAAAAACCTTAATAATTCGGTCAATAACCGGCGGATTTTAATGAAACTTGGAATGTACATTTGGGCCGAGCAAACTGAAAAGATAAAATGTCTCCCCTCGATGGGGAATGGTAGGGGGCTGAAATAGAAAAACTTCAAGAATTCATTCAATAATCGGCGAATTTCCTAAAACTTGGTGTATACACTTTGGATAGGTCAACTGTAAAGATAGAATGCGACTCCTCTCTGTAGGGGTTACGGGAATGCAAAATAAATAAACCTTAATAATTCGGCCAATAGTAGTCAAATTTTTATGAAAATTTCAATGTACATTTAGAATAGTAGAACTGAAATGAATATTTTATGACATTATCGGGAAAGTTCCATAGTTATCCGGCCGATATAGAGAAAATGTAAATTCACTACTATGGTTTGCTTTGCTCATTTTTGTTGTTCCATTTTCTGTGCAGACATAGAGATTCTCTGGTTTTTATATAATTTAATAACATATTTCGAAATATAAAAAATTTGGAAATATCTTATTCAAATTATTATTTTGCACCGAGAAATTTTTTATGTAGAAATACAATAAAATTTGTATATTAACGAATTTTAGTATTGCGAAAAGTAAATTCATTTTTTTTCTTACGAAATAATAAAAAAATTGCATACGCGAACATTTTTTCAGGCAATTATTTTTCTTCAAAGAATAATTAATTTTCGTCTATTCCGCAAAAATTACTAATATCGGTCAAAGTACGATGAACTTAAAGTACTTTGACAAATTTTTATTGTAAAATTTTCTTATCGATTTGTTATCGATTATCAATCAGTAATTTTTGATTTTTCGACCCGACTAAAGCTTAATTAAATTATTAATTAATCGGGAATAGAAGTTATTTTGTTTATGTTTTAACGGTCGGGATTAAAAAAACCGAAAAACTCAACAATTTTTGTTTTCTAAAAATTGTTGAGTTTTTCGGTTTTTAAATTGTCCTTAGACAAAAAGATTTGCGTTTAACTTTAAAGTGTATTTAAATAATTTTTAGTAAAAGAAAAAAAAGAAGTTTCGAGTTGAAGTTCAAATTATTTTTAAATTGTCCTCAGACAAAAAGTTTTGCGTTTAATTTTAAAGTGTATTTAAATAATTCTTAGTAAAAGAAAAAAGAAGTTTCGAGTTGAAATTCAAATTATTTTTAAATTGTCCTTAGACAAAAAGTTTAGCGTTTAACTTTAAAGTGTATTTAAATAATTCTAAGTAAAAGAATAAAGTGTAACAAGGGGTTTACATACTTTCCAGTGTGTAAACCACATTGCAATGGGGTATTAACGAAGAAAGCAAATCCCCAGATGACCTTTTCAGCATATCTTCTTACTTACGAGGAGAAGCTATGAGATGGTGCAGCAAATGTGAGCAACTGAAAGGCTGCACGCCTTGCTGAGTCGCGCAAACTAGCTCGCCGGAGGGGTGGGTCGTTGCTCACCACCATCTATCAGTCACGTTACACATAATTTTTATGCGTGCATATGATTATTAATGTCGTTAAGACTTTATGGTGATAGCAAGGCTATCAGGCCAGGAAATTCGGTTTCGCGAGAAAAAAACCGAATAAATGGAGGTTTCGTTAGTTCTGGTCGCCTAACTTGACCGAACTGATCGCGTAAGCCTTGCGAGGCATGTCGGGGGCGATTGGCTATAGATGGTATTGCCAACCTTACTTTAGAGCACTTCCCATCCGAATGGACCGACAGCAGAATGTTGGTCCCCGTTGACGATAACCGCCGCTACAAATGGTTATCGTCCCTTTGCTTTGCTTTATGCTCCTTTTCGGCCCCCTCTCAATTCATCTCACTCTTTCTCTCTCTCAATGATGACTCTAGTTAATATCACCCATCGTCTGCACTATAACCTTTCGATTGTTTCATCGGTAAAATTAAGAGGAAAAAAAATCCAGGGTGCACTACAACGGATTTCTGAAAAATGAAACAAAGGAACTATTAAACGAGTCTCTTCAAGTTTCTTGTATGACATTAAAATTGACTTTCTTTATTCGGAAAATTTAGTTACAATAGATCTCCCACACTTAATTTAGGCTTAGAGGAAAAGAACACTTCAATGATATATTGTCATTGTACATTTAATAATTCAGAATATAATTCAATTTGTTGTTGATTCCTTTCTTCCTTCTAAATGTATACATTTATATATATGTATATGAATATATATATAATTTTTTTCTTTCCTATATTAAAGTTTTCTACGTAACTTTCTTTTTCTCTTCTTGGTTACACAAAAAAATTTATAGTGTGTTTTATTTGAATATATGTATAAAAAAACTTAAATGTGTTAGGTAAATATACATATATATTTTTTTTTCATTCGTTTCATCAATTATCTTAATCATCCCTGGATTCGAGCTGGATCAAAGATATATATATTTAATGCAGCCCGCACAGGCTAAACAAAAGGAAGAGAGAAAGGCAATTTATATTTAAAAAAAAATTTAAAAAAAATTTAATGCCAAAACCGTGCTTTCCTTTTAAAATTTTAGAAAGAAATCTATTTCTTCATCTTAGACATTGAATTTTTCAAATTATATTCATTATTTGATGCAAAACTTATTCCTTAATCTTGAAAAAAAAAAGAAATATTTATTTATTTCCTCCTAACCTTATTCATGGGATTTTAAAATTATGCATATTTAATATTATTGTAAAAAAAATTGGTTCACTTAATAAATTTTAAAAAAAATCTCAGAACCTAAAAGGATTCATCAATATGGTCACCATTCCTACTGGTGATTTTGGGTTATATTTAGGTTATTATTATTTGTTAAAATTTTTAATTTTTAAATTTTAAAGTTTTTCTTTTTTTTTCATAAATTGTTGTAGTTTAAGTTTAGTTTAAAATTAATTCCGCCCTTTTGCATATCCATTTCGTTGCGTTGAAGACCATTACGCATATATCAAAACAAAATCATCATAGCATCCATGTTGAAAAAAACTAAAACTTGCTTCTTTTAAACTTGTGGTTTTTTTCTTTTCTTTCGGTTTCTCTTCTTTTAGGTATTTCAAAGACGATTAGAGACTCCGGTAAATTATGTACGGGTACTCCAAACTTGTTATTGAAAAAAATACACGAGGTTGCTTGATGTGACCACACAAAAAAAATTTTCCTATATATATTTTTTTCTGTTTCGTGTCCCAACTAAAAACACCTTTTTTTTCTTTTTTTAATATAAAATAAACCAAAAAGCTGTGTATGTGATATTTCCAATTTTATTTATAATTAAAATCCCTTTGGGTTAACAGCTTTCCTATCCTGGCGATTCGAAACAAAATGGATGCTGATGTGCAACTTATCATATGAAATTAATTCTGCTTTTCTTTCCAATGGACCAAATTGTAGAAATAAAAATTGAGTTGGAAACATGTTTTTTCCCAATCTTTTTAATTGATTTTACCATTCTTCCCCACTTTTTCACTTTTTCTCTTTTTTTTTATATATACTTTATATCCCGTCTATTATTAAATATAACTTAATTTGAAATTTTCTTTGTTCATTGGGAATCTTTTATTATATCTTATTTTTACTTTCTTGTTAGACTTTTCATAAAACAATTAAACAAATTTTTCTCGATCAATTACAAATAAAATAATTTCAACCGTACCATTTTGATACACCTGCTTGACGATCAACACCAGTCTCTTCAAAGCTTCAAACAAGACTGAATCTCGTTTAGAAAAAAACTTCGCGTCCCGACACAAAAAAAAATCTCATCATCAATCAGGCGATCTAACTGTTTTCCTTCTAGAACCGTTCGAAAAAATTTTAGCACGTTGCTTTTGGCAATAACAGGTTTTCAGTTTATTTCATTTACTCATAAAAATAATAAACCCCGCCTCTTTCATTCTCTTTAAAAAAAAAAATTTTTTTCTTAGCCATTCGAGATCATATAAATCTGTGATAGAAATGCCTTGAAATGTAAAAATAGATTTATTTCCAGCTTATATGATTGGTGAAACACGCTGAGTCAAACGCGGACTTACGCCGTTCAGGCATTATAGTGAGGCACAAATTCTTGCACGTTACAACCCAGATATGTCAGGGATTGATCCATCATCCCGGGCGTAACTGAAAAGCGTGCAGGTGGTTTAAGTGGTGCGCGAAATCTTGTACTGCACAACGTGGGACTCGACCACACCCGAGAATTAGAGTCGCGTGATCTATCGACGGAGCTAGCCGGGCATCTAAAAACACAAAGAGAGAAGTCGACACGAAATAACCGAACCTAAACTAAGTTCCTACCTATTATTGCCTCAAATCTTTGGCATGGTAAACCCCTATGATTCTACCCTGCAAATCCTCGACCTCATAGAGGGAACCGCCAATCGCACGAACAATTCGACACTTCAGAAATTTACGATTTAGCTGAGCATTGACGTTTTTTGCGAAGTCGCTGAGCGTGAAATTTCTTCGGTAGATTCCTTGTCCGGCAATAAATCTCTTTACCCGGGTTCGACGATTATAAATTCGCTCATGCTGTTGGTTAGCTTTCGAAAAATTATTTTTGACGCGTTCGCCAATTAGTTCAAGCTGGTCTTTTTTCGAGAACATAACCAATTCACCATCATTCAAACCATTTAACTTCCGCATCAGTTCGTAGGTCGAGCCATGTGTGATCATGTGGGAACCGAACTCAAGAAAATATGGTTCAATCCCCGTAGAAGCATGGATTGTACTCCGAAGAGCACAGCCGATGCTTCCCAAGTTTTGATCCCAATCCCTATGATCGGTGCCAACATAAGAGCGGATGGCCGCCAGTTATGAACGGTTTACACATTCCGATGCGTTAGCTTGTGGTGAGCAGAAAGCTGTACGATTGTGTTTCACACCATACGCTTCAACCAATTTGCGGAATTCTTTAGATAAAAATTGCGGTCCGTTGTCTGAAAATATAATCTCGGGTACTCCGAACAAATTGAAGACGTTTTCCTCCAAGAAATCGGTGATCTGCAAGGCAGACGCCTTACGTAGTCTCTTGAACAAACCAAATTTCGAAAATTTGTCCAAAACAACTAGGAGAGTGGTATTACCATGCTTAGACCGAGGGTAGGGTCCTAACAGGTCAATATACAAGTACTGGAATGGTCTGTCAACGTCGATGTGTTTGCCCATTGGCGGCCTCAACACACTATTTGGAGCCTTAGACTCTTTACATACCATGCAACTCGCGATATATTTTCGTACTTCGCTAGCCATACCAGGCCAGAAGTATCTTTGCCGCAAACGATATAAGGTTTTGGTAATACCGCCGTGCGCAGCTTGTGGAGGATCATGGGCCAGACGAACCAGCTCGTCCGTAAGGCTAGACGGAACCCAAAGCTTCCACGATCGATCTTCCTGAAAGATATTGCCAGTGCTATTTCTCGTAAGTATCGGTACACTAGTGCAGATCAATTCTGTCGCTTGGGTGGCGGAGCTCTTATTGCAGTCCGATCTGTGTTTGACTGTTCGCACTTTGTCATCCCAAATAGTGAACTGTTAGAACTGGTTTGTGTTAAAATTTCTCCAAAGCATGATATAATTTACATTTTAAATTGCTACATGCCTCCAACTTGTACTAATGAACACTATCAACTTCTGGTTGCTGCTGTTGATTTCGTCAACGATTTCATGCGGCGCAATGAAAACCTAATTATTTTAGGTGGTTTCAGTCTACCTCATTTGACCTGGGTGCAATCGGAGGATGATATTCATTACAGCATGCGATCTTCAACAGATAAACAGCGTTAAGAATTGTCCGAATAGGTTATTGGACTTGGTTTTTAGCTCCAATTCTGCCAACTGTTTTCTCAAACAGGCTGACTTCAGTTTTTCTAAAATTAATACTTACCATCCACCTTTGAACTTGTTAATTGCCTATGATATAGCTAGGGACGAAGTTTGCCTTGACATTGCTTGCAAATTTAACTTTCGTAAGGGAGACTTCAATTTACTTAATTCGTTGCTAGGTGACACGAACTTCGATGATATTTACAATGACTCAGACATCAATGTATGTATCGCAAATTGTTACTCGACGTTTTTTGAATGCTTTGTGTTATCGGTTCCATATTGCTCCCAAAAGAATCTAACTTCTTCACCCCCTTGGTATACTACCAGGCTCAAGGGTTTGCGTAATCGGCGGAAGAAAGCATGGCGGAAATATTTGAATTCTGGTAATGCTTCGGATCATAGCGGGTACATATCGTTGCTGAAAGAGTTCCATAGCCTACTGGAATTTGAATATAAGTCATATTTGTCTAAGATGCACGATAATTTACTTAGTGACCCGACACACTTCTGAAAATTTATCAATAGTAAACGTAAAACGGATGGATATCCTTCCACTATGAAATATATGGATAGCTCGTCAAAAAATGCCAAAACTATTACCAATCTTTTCGCCTCCTTCTTTAGCCAAACAGTTATTGGCAGTAATTTCATACCTGATGAGGACTATTTTAGTTATCTGAATAATTATCCGAAATCCACACTTGACTCAATAATTATTGACGAGGTAATGGTGTTTGATCAAATCTTACTGCTAAAGGATGATTTTTCTTCGGGACCTGATGGTTTGCCTGCAATAGTGTTAAAGAAATGCTGCCATAATTTATCTGCACCGCTTACGTCCCTTTTTCGTAAATCTTTAACTTCGGGTGTTTTTCCAAACGCTGGGAAAGATTCATTTATCATCCCTGTTCATAAAAAGGGTTCTAGGGCAGATATTAGCAATTATAGGGCTATAGCGAAGTTATATTGCACGGCTAAGCTTTTTGAAAGTATTGTCTATAACTCCTTTTACTTTCATTGAAAACCATTCATATCCCCGAAACAACATCGATTCCTTAAAGCTAAATCAACAACTACTAATTTGACTGAGTTTGTCTCTATTGCCATCAACTCGATGGAGCAAGGCAAACAAACAGATGTAATTGCTACCGATTTTAGTCAAGCTTTCGACAAATTGTCTCACAGTATTATTTTACCGAAGTTACGACATATTGGATTTCCTACCCTTTTTATAGAGTGGATTAATTCCTACCTTTCTGGTAGACGTTATCGGGTTCTTTTCCGTGCTATTGAGTCTGATCCTTTTATTGCCCATTCTCGAGTCCCTCAAGGGAGTCATCTTCGTCCAATTTTATTTATTATCGCTATTAATGATGTTACGTCCATTATCAGGAATTCTGATATTACAATTTATGCTGACGATATGAAAATTTCTAAAGTAATATCTTCTTTGCATGACTGTCATTTGCTACAAGCTGATCTTTACAGTTTCTCTTCTTGGTGTATAAATTATGACTTGGCACTTAATATTAAAAAGTATCAATTAATAACTTTTACGAGGAAATGTAATAAGTTCGAAGTAGATTATTCCTTGTCAGAAAACTCTATTGATTTTATAAGGGATTTAGGAGTTATTTGTGATCGCGAGCTTAATTTTCGACGACATATTGACACAATTGTTAATAAGGCGTCATCGATGCTGGGGTTTATAAAACGATGGCCAAAAGAATTTTCTGATCCGTATGTCATCAAATTTCTCTATATTACCTTTGTTAGACCTTTACTAGAATACGCTAGGCAAGTTTGGTCTCCATACCATAAGGTACACATTGAGAGAATTGAGGCTGTACAGCGTAGATTTTTTCGGTTTGCTCTTAGAGACCTTCCTTGGAGCAATGCCATAAATCTCCCTCCTTACTGCAATCGTCTTAAACTAATTGATCTTCAGCCATTGCAGAAACGGCGTGAGGTAGCTGATATAGTCTTCATTCATCAAATTTTAGTTGGTGCCATTGAGTCTCAGAGCCTCCTTATTCGCCTCAAACTAAGAGTTAGTGCACACTCTCTAAGAAGAGTTGCCTTATTTAAGATCGACAGCCATGGCACCGAGTATAGTAAGTTCGAACGTATCGCAAGAATGCTACGCAGTGTTAACATTAATTCTGAACATTTTGACTTTTCGCTGAGCAAGCAAAAACTGAAAGGTCTTTTATTCGCAGAATCTGCTGCATCGTCGGTCGCTTAATTGGGCTGGTTTCAGTTGTTGACCTTTTATATTATATCGTTTTCCCCGGAGTAACTCGTTTTTTTACTTATTTAAAGACGTGAGGTTGTATCATCGCGCACGTAACCTTTATGGACAACGTATTCCATGTTCTACCGGTTGTTGACCATATGCATATTTTATCTTAATTCTAATAGATACTAAACGATATATTTTAATTTATCTTATTTTGTGTTGGTGAATGGGTGGTGGATTGATGGTGGTGGTCTGAAGGTGGCGGTTAGGTGATGGAATTTTTTTTTCTCCTTCCGACTAATTTTACCACTGCCGCACTAACATTTCTCTTCCCCCTCCTCCCTTCCCGGCACTAATGATGAGATATAGTATATACATTCGCTTTATCGTTGATTCGATATGATTGTGAATGATATCTTGCTGTGCTTGAATTTAGCATATCTGAAGTGTTACTAAAGCATGTCTTGAAGTATACGTAGCCATCCGACACTTGCGTGTCAGGTAGCCTTTCCGCGTTGCTTTGAACTGTATCGATCAGGTCGAGATATTCCTTTGATTTAAAGGCTTCAGAATTCAAGTTTATGCTAGGTGCCGAAACTATTTCCGAAATCGCGTCCACGTAAACACGTGAAAGCGCATCTGGCACCCCATTTTCTGAACATTTTCTGTGTTCAATCGCGAAATCAAAGGCTTGAAGCTTTAAGCTCCATCGAGCCAAACATCCGCTCAAGTCGCGCTGATTCATGAGCCATTTTAAACTCGCATGATCGGTAATTATTTTGAACGGCAAACCTTTGACGTAGGCTCTGAACTCTTTAGCGCTCAACACCGCAGCGAAACATTCCAGTTCCGTCACGCTGTAGTTACGTTGTGATGAGTTCAGTTTTTGAGAAATGTAGGCGATGGGTTTCTCATTGCCTTCGTCGTCGCTTTGCAGCAAAACACCTCCGACACCGACCTTACTCGCGTCGCACTTTATAATAAAGGGTTTAGTGTAATCAGGGTTGGCCAATACCGGGGCCGTAGTTAATAAAGATTTTAAGGCTTCAAACGCCACCTGAGCTTACGCTGTCCAAACAAACTTGGCACTCTTCTTTAGGCAGTCCGTAATTGGAGACGACAAGGAGGCATATTTGGCAATAAACCGCCTATACCATCCCGTCATACCCAAAAACCGTCGAACCGGTTTTGGAGCGGTAGGTGCAGGAAAGTCAAAAATTGCAGATACTTTATTTGAGTCGGTTTTTAAACATCCGTTACCAACGATGTAACCTAAATGTCTAACTTCTCTCATGCAAAATTTGCTTTTCTCCAAATTTATTGTGAGTCCAGCAGAAGACAAGCAACGTGCAATGGTTGCCAAAAGTTTAACGTGAGAATCAAAATCCTCAGAAACTACCAAAAGATCGTCGAAATAGATGAAACAGTTTTCTCTTAACTCGACTGGAATTGCTTTGTCCATCAGTCTACACATTCTTTGAGGAGCATTACAGAGCCCGAATGGCATCACTGTAAACTGGTATAACGGTCTACCAGGCACTGTGAAAGCAGGTTTCTACCCACTCTGCTTTTCCAACGGTATCTGCCAAAATGCATCTTTCAAATCAATACTTGAAATGAAACACGTCTTCTCAAGCCTGCTGAGAAGGCCTTCTATATAGGGAAGTAGGTAAGCGTCTTTTTTCGTAAGGGTGTTCACTTCCCTGAAGTCGAGGCAGAGGCGAACTTTTCCAGGATTGCGCACCAAGGCTACACGAGAGTTCCACGCGCTGATACTTTTTTCGATGACACCCAAATCCAACATACGGTCCAACTCAGCATATATGAGGGCTTGCACCGCAGGGGAAACAGGGTAGTGGCGTTGCTTCCCAGGCTCCGCGTTTTCTACCTCAATAATATGTTGTTCTAAATGTGTTTTTCCCTAAACCGACTTGCTTAAAAGAAGGAAATAAAGTTAAGATGCTTTAAAGACGCGCGCGTTCTTCCGAATTTAGCGTGTGTGTGTTGGGATCGTCAATTGACAAACAATCCAAAGTTTCATTCGTGTTGAACAAAGACGGAGCTATTTCGAACTCTTTCCAAAAATCTACACCAAGGTATAGAATTTGAGTAAGTTCTGGCACAACGTATAGTGAAATATTTTTCGTTACATTATTATAGGTAATTGGAATCGCAACTGGACCATGCACCGATTGTGATTTACCATCAGCCGTTTTGACTGAGGTGGGACGACCAGTAATCAAAATTTTATGACGTTGTAGAAAGTCTTAGGTCATGTTTTAATGTTACGAATGGAGATTCCAGTGCTTTTAATAATTGTTTTCGTTTTCTAAACTTTCCCCTGAGATTTAATATGTAACGTGAAGTTTTCTTAGTGTGGATTGTACCAATAGCTCTTTTCCTAACTATGTCCTGTTCAATTTGACGTTGATGTAAAGTTTTATCAGTCTGTTCCAGTTTGTTTTTATCGGACAAGATGTTATTTGACGTTTCCGGTTTTAAGATTTTGTCATCTGGAGAATGTGTTGGTGGAGATGACCGTTCAAAGTTCAATGTTGGTTCCGTTATGGTTGGTTCAATAATGTCATTGCCGATGCCTTGCTGTTGAATACTCTCCGGATGGCATTTAAGACACAATGGAAACGAAACATCCTTCATACCAAATTGATAACAAAATAAGGACCTTTGTGGTGTTACACATTCGAAGAATTCATGTCTAGCATTGTCACAGTTCCAACAAATAAACTTTGAACGTCCACTTCCAATCGCATTGACATTATATTCATTACTTGTCTTATCGCGTTGATAATTATGATTAATATTAACGATTGGAAACTCGGTTCCAATTAACTGTTGATGCGGGATATTTATATTGAAAGAGCTATCAGTTTCGAAATTATTACTAGGCAAATGAACAACAGAAGCATGAAATTTTGTATCAGGTGGTATAACTCTAGCCTTAGCAATTTCAGATGACGCATTATTGAAACTCGGTTGATTTTGACTTTCCGGTTTTGGTGGTTCCCTAAAAGAGAGATGACGTTCTGCTTTGCGACAAACTTGTTGTAGACAACTTAAAGTGGGGGTCGTGATTGTGAAAATGAGGTTAGCTACGCTATCTTTAAGGTTGCTGTGCATGATTTGGGCCAATTCAGTTCCCGTCATTGGAACCGTTAAACGATGGTTCATGGACATGATCGAATCGTAGAAATCATTAAAACATTCGGGGGTAGTTTGTTTTCTTAGCAGCATGAGTAGCAAAATGTCATTATCAGTGTCGAGACTGCTATAATATTGTAGAAGCGCTGACTTTATTCCGGTCCAATCAATAGTTTGTTCTCGTTTAAGAAGGTGCCAAAACCACTACTCTGCTTTACCAATGAACAGGGTAAATATTTGGGTGCAAATGGCATTCCAATTTATATTACATTTCGATTGTAATAGCTCAATCCGAAATATAAAGTCTTCTACAGGCATACTAGTGATCCCACAACTGAACGAAAACTCCCATTTTCCGATGCGAGCATCATAACAATCATTTGGAGCAGAATTTGAATTCATAGTAGTTATTTATGTTTGTCGTTTAAGGAGAGTTTAGTAGTCAGAATCAAAATCGAAAGCGGGTGTGAACAGGCCTTAAGTTTTCAAAATAATATATTTTACACGTTTATAGGGTGCATCGGCAAAGTCCGGGTACACGCAAGTCGATTGAATAATTTGTTGGAGAATGTTTCTTCTCAAAAAAATTATTTTAAAGGAAGAACGAAATCCAAACAATAACAAAAATTGATAATAAAAAAAATTTTAAAGAAAACAAATGTAAACAAATCTTGATAATAAAAAAAATATAATAATAAAGAAAAATCGCTCACCAAAAATATATGTAAATAAAATAATAAAAAAAATATTCAAAATGTAATTTCAAAAAAATAATATAACCTAAAAATCAAAAATCTAAAGCTAAATCAAAAAAACTAAACTAAAATCAAAACAAACTAAAATAAACTAAATCTAATCAAAATTAATTTGAAAATTGAGACGAAAGAAATTTCCAAAATTCAAAAGAAAATTTCCCCAAAATAAACTTCCCAAACTAATTTGGTAAACTCTGCACTATATGCTATATTCTTTTTGGTATGCTTATGCATACAAAAAAAAGGAATTCCTTACTCCTACCATCAATCCTAGAATTATTTCTTATCTAACTTATGCGAGTAAGAGAGAAAGAATGAATAAGTGGACGACACAAAGAGAACACAAACCCGACATACACTCACGAAATGAAAATAAGATGTTAGTCAATCGAAAGAATCTAACACTGTACAATGCCAAACTGGGCTTCATACATGATTCGATCCCAAAATGTTATAATAGATGTCGAAGTATACACCACGCGCACCAAACACAATAAAGCATGATGTACTATGACATTTAACGATATGCGATTAAATACGTAACAGTCGACACCACAACATCACTAACATTTTCCTGGTCCAATGTCCGAGAAAGTATAAAAAAAATCCTCAGGACTAGTTAAGAAATAGTCCGATCGTAAACACAAACGAATATGCAGATAGTTGCCACTTTGTCAAAACTATGACCTGACTAGCATTCTAACTTGCAACTGTAAACTACGAACGACATTGGACCTGCAATCGCGAAAAGTCAGCCCGATTCCGAAAAGCAAAAAAAAACCAACGAAAATCCGAAATTTGGACTTACACCAAACTTTTCGTTCAGAACTGTTGGTATAAACCCAGCTTCAGAAAATTTGACGAGAAAAAACAAAGCCGAAAATTTTTTTAAAATGATACAGGGTGATTAAGTAAACTTGAAAAAATTTGGAGTCAAAATTTCAAATTTAAAAAAAAAATTATTTTGCTGAAGAAATTTGGTTTACCATAAGGTAACAACCAAAACACCATTTCCAAACATCAACTCGTTCGAAAATGTGTCAAACAATTTTGTTTGAGCTCCATTTGTAATTTCAATCGAAGTTGAAAATACAAATGGCAAACAAAATTAAAGATCCGCTGGCAGAACCAACGAAGGGTTGGGCGCCATATATGTAATTGCGGGGTTTACATGTAGGGTTTCTACGAAGAAAGGAGATCCCCAGATGACCTTTTCAGCATATCTTCTTACTTGCGAGGAGAAGATATGAGATGGTGCAGCAAATGTGAGCAACTGAAAGGCTGCACGCCTTGCTGAGTCGCGCAAACTAGCTCGCCGGAGGGGTGGGTCGTTGCTCACCACCATCTATCATCGCGTTACACATAAATGTTTATGCGTGCATATGATTATTAATGTCGTTTAGACTTTATGGTGATAGCAAGGCTATCAGGCAAGAAAATTCGGTTTCGCGAGAAAAAACCGAATAAATGGAGGTTTCGTTAGTTTGGGGCTCTGAAACTTGACCGAACTGATCGCGAAAGCCTTGCGAGGCATTTCGGGGCCGATTAGTTATAGATGGTATTGCCAACCGGACTTTGGGGCACTTCCCACCCGAATGGACCAAGAGCAGAATGTTGGTCCCCGTTGACGATAACCGCCCTACAATTGGTTATCGTCCCTTTATTTTTGCTTTATGCTCCTCTTCGGCCCCCCGTCTCATTTCATCTCTCTCTCTCTCTCTCAATAATGACTCTAGTTAATATCACCCATCGTCTGCACTATAACCTTTCGCTTGTTTCATCGGTAAAATTAAGAGAAAAAAAATTCAGGGTACACTACAACGGATTTCTGAAAAATGAAACAAAAGAACTATTAAACGAGTCTCTTACATTTTCTTCTATGACATTGAAATTGACTTTCTTTATTCGGAAAATTTAGTTACAATAGATCTCCCACACTTGATTTAGGCTTATAGGAAAAGAACACTTCAATGATATATTGTGATTGTACATTTAATAATTCAGAATAAAATACAATTTGTTGTTGATTCCTTTCTTTCTTCTAAATGTATATATTTATATATATGTATATATATGTATATATATGTAGCGTTGGCAATACTATAGACTGTTAGGTCTATACTATTATTAAGTACATACTAATTTTTTAAAAACAGTCGTTTGTACTAAGTTTTTTCGAGCGGTTGATATTTTTATTTAGATAAAGAAAAGAAAAGCCTTTGGTCAAGAAAAGTAAAGTAAAAGCAAAGTTAAGTTACGTCAAGCAAAGTTTAAGAGACCTTTTTTTAAAATATCATTTTTTCTTATTTTTTAATAACATACTTTTTTTTATAATTAACGTTCTTTTTTCAATATTAAACTTTTTGATTTTAATCAATCATAGTGTTTTATTGCTTAAAAGCCAGTGAACCCACATATATATATATATATATTTTTTCTTTCTTACATTATAGTTTTCTACGTAACTTTCTTTTCTCTTCTTGGTTACACAAAAAAAATTTATAGTATGTTTTATTTGAATATATGTATAAAAAAACTTAAATGTGCTAGGTAAATATATATATATATTTTTTTTTCATTCGTTTCATCAATTACCTTAATCATCCCTGGATTCGAGCTGGATCGAAGATATATATATTTAATGCAGCTCGCACAAGCTAAACAACAGCAAAAAAGAAAGACAATTTATATTTAAAAAAATTTTTAAAAAAATTTAATGCCAAAACCGTGCTTTCCTTTTAAAATTTTGAACAGAAATCTATTTCTTCATCTTAGACATTGAATTTTTCAAATTATATACATTATTTGATGCAAAACTTATTCCTTAATCTTGTAAAAAAAAAGAAATATTTATTTATTTCCTCCTAACCTTATTTATGGAATTTTAATATTATACATATTTAATATTATTGTAAAAAAAATTGGTTTACTTAATAAATTTTAAAAAAAATCTCAGAACCTAAAAGGAGTCATCAATATGTTCACCATTCCTACTCGTAAATTTGGTTTATATTTAGGTTATTATTATTTGTTAAAATTTTTAATTTTTAAATTTTAAAGTTTTTCTTTTTTTTTCATAAATTGTTGTAGTTTAAGTTTAGTTTAAAATTAATTCCGCCCTTTTGCATGTCCGTTTCGTTGCGTTGAAGACCATTACGCATATATCAAAACAAAATCATCATAGCATCCTTGTTGAAAAAAAACTAAAATTTGCTTCTTTTAAACTTGTGGTTTTTTCCTTTTCTGTCGGTTTCTCTTCTTTTAGGTATTTCAAAGACGATTAGAGACTCCGGTAAATTATGTACGGGTACTCCAAAGTTTTTATCGAAAAAAAACGCGAGGTTGCTTAATGTGACCATACAAAAAAATTTTCCTATATATCTTTTTTTCTGTTTCGTGTCCCAACCAAAAACACCTTTTTGTTCTTTTTTAATATAAAATAAACCAAAAACCTGATTATGTGATATTTCCAACTTCATTTATCATTAAAATCCCGTTGGGTTAACAGCTTTCCTATCCTGGTAATTCGAAACGAAATGGATGCTGATGTGCAAATTATCATATGAAATTAATTCTGCTTTTCTTTCCAATAGACCAAATTGTAGAAATAAAAATTGAGTTGGAAACATGCTTTTCCCCAATCTTTGGATTTTACCATTCTTCAACGCTTTTTCACTTTTTCTCTTTTTTTTATATATACTTTATATCCCGTCTATTATTAAATATAACTTAATTTGAAATTTTGTTTGTTCATTGGGAATATTTTATTATATATTATTTTTGCTTTCTTGTTAGACTTTTCATAAAACAATTAAACAAATTTTTCTCGATTAATTACAAATAAAATAATTTCAACCGCACCATTTTGATACACCTTCCGACCTGCTTGACGATCCACACCAGCCTCTTGAAAGCTTCAAACAAGACTGACTCTCGTTTAGAAAAAAACTTCGCGTCCCCACAAAAAAAAATCTCATCATCGATCACGCGATCTAACAGTTTTCCTTCTAGAACCTTTCGAAAAAATTTTAGCACGTTGCTTTTGGCAATAACAGGTTTTCAGTTTATTTCATTTACTCATAAAAATAATAAACCCCGCCTCTTTCATTCTCTTTAAAAAAAAAATTTTTTTCTTCACCATTCGAGATTATATAAATCTGTGATAGAAATCCCTTGAAATGTAAAAATGGATTGATTTCCAGCTTATATGATTGGTGAAACACGCTAAGTCAAACGCGGACTTAGGCCGTTCAGGCATTTTAGTAAGGCATAAATTCTTGCACGGTACAAAAGAAGTTTCGAGTTGAACTTTAAATTATTTTCAAATTGTCCTTAGACAAAAATATTTGCGTTTAACTTTAAAGCGTATTTAAATAATTCTTAGTAAAAAAAAAAGAAGTTTCGAGTTGAACTTCAACTTATTTTTAAATTGCCCTTAGACAAAAAGTTTTGCGTTTAACTTTAAAGTATATTTAAATAATTCTTAGTAAAAGAAAAAAGAAATTTCGAGTTGAACTTCAAATTATTTTTAAATTGTCCTTAGACAAAAAGTTTTGCATTTAACTTTAAAGTGTATTTAAATAATTCTTAGTAAAAGAAAAAAGAAGTTTCCAGTTGAGCTTCAAATTATTTTTAAATTGTCCTTGGACAAAAAGTTTTGCGTTTAACTTTAAAGTGTATTTAAATAATTCTTAGTAAAAGAAAAAGGAAGTTTCGAGTTGAATTTCAAATTTTCTTTAAATTGTGCTTAGAAAAAAGGAGTTTTGCGTTTAAGTTCCAATTGATTTTATATTGTTCTCAGAGAAAAATAAGTGGTTACACTGTTTTAAATAATTTTTAGTTAACCTTAAAGTGTTTATAAATTGTTTGGTGGTAATAAAATTTTGAAATTTAAAGTACAATAAAGATTTGTTTTTTATTTGTAGTACAAGAAAGCCGAAGAGGGGTAAGCGTTTTTTAGAATTTATTTCATTATCAAATAACATCGTTTTTCGGAGAGTTCCGACCTCCGGAAAGAAAAAACCATAATAACAAAAAGGTTTCCCAGAGTCGTCCTGGAAAGGATCAGGTCGTCCCGTTTGCGACACAACATCTGACGCAGCCGGTACGATCTGAGTTGCTAAACATTAAAAATCTCAGATCCCCGAATCTAAAAATAAGACAGTTGTGACAAATCGACGAATGCTTCAACCAGATTTGACTACGGAAACAAATAACAAGGTGCATGACCTGACTTTTGAGGAGCAAATAAACGAGTTCTCCTTCGACAACACCAGTCCAGTTTTTGCCTCATCATCAGTGCAAGAAACAGGACGAACACGAAGCGGGCGTATATGTTCAGGATCAACACCAAAATCTCCAACTATCAACGATTTACCAGAGAATTTAAGCCCTAGCAAACACTTGTTAAAAAACAACTAGATTTTAAGGCCGATATAATTTTAAATAGTGAATTAAAAGAAACTAAAATGTCTGTAGATTGCAACAAAGTGTCTCAATTTGTTTTTAAGTGGATCCCTTTACTTCACGCGGAACTCGGACCAAATTTAACGTCGGAAGTGAAAGTTTTTGCTAAGTGTTGTCAAACCATCCATGACATACTTAGTAAGGACGAACAACCCATACTCGTCTCTTTACTACCCACACGATTTCGTGGACGTGCCGCATCCCTTTCAGATAACATATCTGTAACCGATTTAACAACTTTTTTAGATACTTTAATTCCGAAATTAGTTTCCAGAAGACCTTACGCCACCTTGATACATGAATTACAGAATTCAAAGCAATTGTCTGGCGAAACTTTTACAGGTTTCGCGGGGCGCATGGAATCGCACCAATCAGGCTATTCAGAGGCATCCAAATCATTATGCTTCTGTAATAAATGACTTACAAAAAACCGCAATCTTCACTTTGCAAGCAGGAATATTAAATTCTAACCACCGTCTTTTCTTTCTGCATGAGAAACACGAAAATTTCGAGGCTTTAACGCGTAAAGCAGAGTTTCTCGAGTCAGCAGAGAGACAATTTGCTTTAAATGCCCCCAATCCCAATAAATGCAACGACACAAAACTGCCAACCCACATCACACATGTTCTACCCTACACAGGAGGAACCGAATATAACCGATCCGAATTTCAACCCATGCTCTAATAACCTCAACATCAATAATTTCAACAACGATAGAAAGAACAATAACAATAAAAACAATGCAAGTTTTAATAATAATTTTAAAAATCTCAGATCCCCGAATCTAAAAATAAAACAGTTGTGACAAATCGACGAATGCTTCAACCAGATTTGACTCCGGAAACAAATAACAACGTGCATGACCTGACTTTTGAGGAGCAAATAAACGAGTTCTCCTTCGACAGCACCAGTCCAGTTTTTGCCTCACCATCAGTGCAAGAAACAGGACGAACACGAAGCGGGCGTATATGTTCAGGATCAACACCAAAATCTCCAACTATCAACGATTTACCAGAGAATTTAAGCCCTAGCAAACACTTGTTAAAAAACAACTAGATTTTAAGGCCGATATAATTTTAAATAGTGAATTAAAAGAAACTAAAATGTCTGTAGATTGCAACAAAGTGTCTCAATTTGTTTTTAAGTGGATCCCTTTACTTCACGCGGAACTCGGACCAAATTTAACGTCGGAAGTGAAAGTTTTTGCTAAGTGTTGTCAAACCATCCATGACATACTTAGTAAGGACGAACAACCCATACTCGTGGACGTGCCGCATCCCTTTCAGATAACATATCTGTAACCGATTTAACAACTTTTTAGATACTTTAATTTCGAAATTAGTTTCCAGAAGACCTTACGCCACCTTGATACATGAATTACAGAATTCAAAGCAATTGTCTGGCGAAACTTTTACAGGTTTCGCGGGGCGCATGGAATCGCACCAATCAGGCTATTCAGAGGCATCCAAATCATTATGCTTCTGTAATAAATGACTTACAAAAAACCGCAATCTTCACTTTCCAAGCAGGAATATTAAATTCTAACCACCGTCTTTTCTTTCTGCATGAGAAACACGAAAATTTCGAGGCTTTAACGCGTAAAGCAGAGTTTCTCGAGTCAGCAGAAAGACAATTTGCTTTAAATGCCCCCAATCCCAATAAATGCAACGACACAAAACTGCCAACCCACATCACACATGTTCTACCCTACACAGGAGGAACAGAATATAACCGATCCGAATTTCAACCCATACTCTAATGACCTCAACATCAATAATTTCAACAACGATAGAAAGAACAATAACAATAAAAACAATGCAAGTTTTAATAATAATTTTACCGGAGGAACGAACTATTTTAATTATAACAGGAACAATAATAACACGTCTCGAAACAACTGCAACAACAACAAAAACAATACCAACAATAATAACAGAATCAACAACTACAACAGCACAAATAACAACAATAATCGAAATAGTAATTTCAAAAACAACAATAGGTGCCAATCCAACAATAATTACAATGACTACAACAATTACAACACAAATAACAGAAACCGACCAAACAATAATAGTAACAATTACAACAACTACAATAATCACAATTAAAGCTACTCAAACAACGAAAATAATCACTACAATAACCGCAATCACAATTTTGGAAACAATAACTATAGGTTCAACAATAACAGAGGACATTGTTTTGAAAAATGAAACAATTATAACAATACTAATAACTCACCGCGACACAATGACTCTTACAATAAACCCCACGACCGTAACCCATCGAACACCCGACCACCATACGGATTTTGCAATCGTTTTGTACAATGAATGCCGTACGCGTATGAATACACCATATTTTAGCCAATGCCGAATACATGGGCATACGAACAGCAACTGCAATTCTCAAACGTTACCGACCACAACAAAACGAATTAATATAATATCTAACGAACCAAATGTTAGTAGGGAACATGATGACCCTGTAGACAATATGCGCAAATGTATTTTTCGCCAACAACCTGTACACACTATAAAAAATTGTGTAGCAAAGAAATTATGGGATGAAAATAATTCCCCATCAATTAAACCGACGGAAAACTAAAACAGGGCTGTCACCTTAGCTACCAAGAAAACGAGACCATGTGTCAGACCGCCCAAAAATTACCTATCCTTTCTAAATGCGTAATTAATATATAATATATATAATATATATAATTACCAATTATAATAAACAATCCGGCCGAATTGCTAGTGGACACGGGAGCAGATATAAGTATAATAAAAAAATCATCTTTGAAGGATAATATAAAAATAAATAAAGAAGAAAAAACAAATATTCAAACTGTTTTCGGCACCGGGAAAAGAATAGGTACATGTCTTACATATTTCCCACCCCCCATATCGCAATCATGCAAGTTTCATGTGGTGGAGAAAACTACTCCAATTCCAGGAGGCAGAATTTTAGGGTTCGATTTCCTTTCTCGTAATTGCAATATTGAAGGCCCAAACAAACTTTTAATTTTTCCCGAAATTAGGATTGATGAAGATAATTTCGGAATTTTATTTTTTAAAAGTACGTCCATAGATTCCATGGATAAGGTTCATATAGATGTCACCAACGAACAGGTGGAAACACCTAAATCAGAGGTTAAAATTGTAAGTGGCTCATGGAACGGACAAACTTTAACGAATCAAGCACGGGACGAAACGGAGTATGAAGTGGAGACTCAGAGAGCAATTCATATTCCGCCCCGCTCCCGCAGGCTGGTTCAAATAAAAGTGCATTTCAAACAAGATAGACTCTGCTTGTCGAAGCAACTAAGCGAAGTAATACACCTTGGAAGTTGTTTAGGTTGGCCTGATAACGGAAAAATAACGCTTTGTGTACTCAATACCAAAATGAAATGAACGAAAATCGCCCCTTTTAATTTCAGCACACGTCCCCTTAACTATTACGAAATATTCAATTTAGAACAAGAAACAGCAGAACCATCGCCTGAAGAGAATGTACAATATTTATTCAACCTAAATCAAAACTCTATACACAATGATAGAATAGAAGAACTTATGAAAAATATACGATTAGATGAAAACGCAACTACTGAAGAGAAAAACTCATATTACAAATATGCAAAGAATACAACGACATTTTTTATTTGCACAAATAAACAGAAAATGTATCGCCTCCCCGAAAAACAACGCGACATCAACCAAGAACAGGTAAAAGAAATGCCTGACAATGAAATAATTGCTCCAAGCAAAAGTCCATGGAATTCCCCGTTACTAGTGGTACCCAAAAAGAGTGGCCCCGACGGAGAAAAACGATGGAGAGTAGTAGTAGATTTTAGAAAATTGAACGAAATTACAATCGGCGATGCTTTTCCCCTGCCTCGAATTGAAGATATTTTAGACCAACTTGGTCATTCCAGATATTTCACCACACTAGATGTCGCTAGTGGGTATCTTCAAGTGTTAGTAAACCAAGAAGATAGAGCTAAAACTGCTTTCAGCACACCTTTCGGTCATTCTGACTTTTTACGAATGTCCTTCGGACTAACGGGAGCTGCAGCAACTTTCCAAGGATTAATGAACCACTTATTGTCAGGTTTACAAGGTTTTTTATGTTTTGTGTACATTGACGATATCGTCATATACGGAAAAATTTACTCGATCATAACCTAAATTGGACGCAATTTTTTCAAGATTGAGAACACATAACCTAAACTTACTACCTGAAAAATGCAATTTTCTTAGGAAAGAAATTGTCTATTTAGGACACCAATGCACGCCCGAACGTTCTCTATCTGACCCCTCCAAAATAATTTGTGTGCAAAATTTCCCAGTTCCCTGAGCCATTCGTCGAGTCCAATCATTTTTGGGTTTGGCAAATTATTATCGCAAGTTCATACCTAATTTTTCAAAAGTTGCGGAACCTCTAAACAAACTTTAACGCAAAAATAATAAATTTAAATGGACCGAAATTTGCGACTCTGCATTCGAAAATTTAAAAAATACTCTAATATCACCCCCATTACTTATATACCCCGATTTAGCTCAAACCTTTTACTTAACAACTGATGCAAGTAATGAAGCCCTTGGAGCAGTTTTTTTCCAAGGCGAAGTAGGAAAAGATAAATCGATTGCGTACGCCAGTCGATCATTAAACAAAGCGGAACGAAATTATTCCACTATCGAAAAGGAATTACTAGCCATTGTATGGGCCACAAAAAATTTCCGTTGTTACCTCTATGGTGGCAAATTCACTGTATACACTGATCATAAACCTTTGAAAGGAGTCTTCAACGTAAACGACCCGACTAGTCGATTGATACGTTTTCATCATAAACTTTCTGAATACGACTATCACATCGAGTACAAAGCGGGCAAATATAACACAAATGCCAATGCTCTCAGTCGTATCCCCCCCAATATTCCGCAAACCACATTAAAATAAATAACTACCGCACAAAGTAAAATTGACAATACCGAAACAAATAACACCAAAGATTTAGAACACGAGATCGAAAATTTAGAAAACGCGAACGGTTGGAATTTATTATTACACGAAGTGGAAACAACCTCAAAAACCAAAATAAAAGACGGTGCATTTACCACAAAAGAAGCACTCAGAAAATCCAACAAACGTATAAATCGGTATGAGGACGTAATTCCGTAGGACCACTCGCGAATATTATTGGACCATGGAAAATTTGGTTACATTAATGCTGACTTAATAAAAATTGACCAAATTAAACAAAAATACATTTTAACGCAAGGAACTCTATTGGAAACAATAGATGATTTCTGGTTAATGATTTGGCAAAATAATACCAAAACAATAGTCATGCTAACGAAATTAACTGAACAAAACAAAATTAAATGTCAAAGATACTGGCCAACCCAAAGGGGAAACACACACATGATACCATTGACTAAAATCGGTTTTACTATCGAATACTTAAGTGTTACCGAAGAAACGAACTTCACGAAACGAATTCTTAGACTTACAGAAAATACAACGAAAAACCATCGTGACATAACACGCCTTCAGTATACTACTTGGCCTGATACCGGCATCCCGCCGAATACAGCAGAGTTTTTACAATTTCATCGCGAAGTAAAAAGCACACAGACATTTGAATTTGACACTGGACTTTTATTAATACATTGCAGTGCTGGAATTGGACGATAAGGAACATTTTGTTTGATAGATATATGTCTTACACTTACTAATACGAATGAAGAAACAAAATTTACGATAACGCAAGTTTTATTGAAACTGCGTGAACGAAGAATGGGTTTAGTTCAAACGACTGAACAACTAAAATATGCATATTTAAGTATTTTAGAGGGCCGAAAGTTATTGTTTAACGAACCCAAATTCGGCAAAAACGAAAAAGAAACAATCAAAACCGAATCAATACTAGCTAACGTCGTAACAAGGAGTCAGGCCAAAATGCAACGAGATGAACTACCGGACAAGGTGGTACCGTCCCCAGAACCAAAAAACCGAAGCAAAATAGTTCCCACAACTGAGGATACGATCCAAAAACTTATAACAGCGAATTCACGAGATTCAACTGAAGACGACGTGACCGGCAGGGAATCAGATCATTCCTACGAAACATCAGAATCCGACGGCGATGAAACAGTAGAGATCTTAACTGATCCAAACGATGTTCAAACACTTCTAAAACCCCGCCATGACTCACCTTTGGGAGGCCACGCCGGAATACAAAAAACTTTCAATCGTTCAAGAAAAAATTATCGATGGAAAAATATGCTGTCAGATATAACAACGTATATTAAGAAATGTGTGAAATGCCAACGCAACAAAAAGGGTAAACGATTAAGCATGCCAATGAGAATAACAGACACCGCCAATTGCCCTTTCGAGAAAATTTATTTGGACATTGTCGGTCCTTTTCCCATCTCACAACAAGGAAATAAATACATTTTAACTTTCCAAGACGATTTAACCAAAATCCTGGATTGTTTTGCAATACCTGACAGCGAAGTAAATACGGTAGCCGACTGTTTTTACCGGAAAGTTATTTTAAAATATTTAGTAGTACCAGACAAATTAATAACAGATCAAGGCTCCAATTTCACCAGTGATTTGTTTAAACGAATGTGTAAACTATTTCAGTAGTATACCTATGCGAGTTCTGGCATATTGAGGTGAGGGGTTCCGGGGGGAAGTACCTGGCCAGGGGGGACTTGGTGCGTGTATGTGCTAGAGGTGTGTGTGTGTATGTGCTAGAGGTGGGTGTGCTTCCTTGCACGCAAATACTAAAATCGGAGTGTACCATAAATACTAAAATCGGAGTATATCAAAATGATCCAGAGTCGATATAGCTTTTGTGGCAAATAAAACAGACCTTTTTTAATATACTTATTTTGTATGTAAGTTATGTCCGGGGGTCATAACTCAATTAGTATCGGTTTGGTTGTTGATTGATATCTAACGACAATTCTGAAAATTTTTTCTTTCAAAATTTAAAAAGCTGTTGAAAAAATATGGTATCACCTAGCATTATAGTCGATATGCAAGGTTTTCGAGATGCAAATAAACGATTTATAGTGAAAGAATTAGCAGTTTTGCATACCAAAAATGAGTATCAAAATTTTCTTATTAGGTCGCCGTTTAAAATAACTAATCTACCAACAAAGTTGCAATCAGAAGCGAGATGGGTATATAATAATTATCATGGGTTATGATGGGAAGACGGATCTTTTTCAATGAATAGTGTAAAACAATTTCTATTAATGAATTTAAAAAAATAAATCAATATTCGTAAAAGGTGATGAAAAAATGAAATGGCTTAATAATGTGTTGGAACATAGTGCAAGTGTATATAATTTAGATAATTACAATTGTCCAAATTTAAAAATATTAAAGAGACAAAATAAAAATATAGAACATTGTTTAATGCACAGAGGTAATCAATGCTCTTGTGCTTTGCAAAACTTTCTTTTACTAACAGAACACATTGATTTACATGCAGAGTGTTATGCAAATATTTAAAAAACATATTACAAGTTTTGATCAATTGATAAAAAATGGAGCAACAGCAAGAACAACAACAACAACAGCAGCAAGACCAAAAACAACAGTTACAAAATGGGAACATGATAAAAATAGAATACAAAATATAGCAAATATATTAAATTTTATATTAGATAACCAACATCGTGAAAAAATATATAGAACAAGATTTTTGCAATATTTGCGAAATTCTGAATATTTCCCCTTATTTTAATAAAAAAAGTTTTTTTTATTATTATTAAGTTAAATTTACCTATAAAATAGGATTTTTGAATTAATATTGATTACAGTATAAGTGAAGCAGTGACGAGTTTAACAAGTGAAAAAGCAAAAAAGAGTGAATTTAAAAATGAACAAACAACAACAACAACCTTTACAACATCAACCTGTACAACAAAAACCTCTACAACAACAACAACCGTTACAACAACAACAACAACAGTCACAAATGTCAGTTGAGGAGGAATTTAATTCGCCTGAATTTGAAGAATTACTTTATGTAAAAGATATGAAATTGAATTATCCATATCTAATCATTAATGAGCAACGTATGTTTACAAAATATGGAGAACGAATTTTTTAACAGTGGAAAATGATGAAGATGAAGAAGAAAACATATTTCTACCAATGAGATACAACACTTTATCAGATAATGCGATTGATAAAATATGTGAAATGAAATATACACTACAAAATACAGGTCCATGTGGAAATTCATTTAATTTAAAACTTGATAAATTTAGACCACGATATAAATATTTTTATTAATAAAAAACCGAAAAAAATTTATGTATTATAATTTTTTATTGAAAAAATAAAAAACTTATACATTGTATTTTATATACACATATATATATTATTTGTTTTTTTTCTTATTGAATAACTGCCAAATCCATTTCATTGGACTTATTTTGTTGTTTTGATGGACGATTACGTAGTGTTCTTAAATTATTAGTCATTTTTATGCGAAATGTAAAAACACGACTAATCAGAAAGATTGCTTGAAGGATACTAATCTTATATAAATTTTTTGAATTTGAAATAATGAATGTTAATTAATTTATAAGGAAAGTGTCTGTTAAACTGAATAGTCATTCAAATTAATTCTTTTCAAAATGTCTAATAATAATAAGTGTTATAGTGAAGTTGTGAAAAATATTCGATACCAATTGAAACTGAAACAATTAATTTTTTCTCCAGATTTAATTGAGGAATGTAATGCAGCTATTAGGAAAATAAAAAATGAACTTAAGACAAGCAATATATTTCCTTGTGCAAAACGTCGCTTAGAAAATTGCCTCGCACAATTAATAAGTTTAAAAAGGAAATGTTATCATCACCATCATCAAGGAGGTACGTTGGAAATTGAAGATAATCAAAATTATCTTATATGGGAAGATTTCGAGTCAGCGTTTTCTAAAAGAATACAAAATGGTGTTATAACAAATTTTAATTATATTGATCCAAAATTATTTTTAAAAGATACATCAGAAGTAATTATTAACAAAATATTAAAAACTTTAAGGATTCATCATACAATTAAAGTGAATGCAATTTTTTATGGAGAATTTTATGTTATGCAAAATGATGAAATCAAAGAAGAATTGAAACATTTCAATACAAAATATAATAGTATTGATGCAACTACCAATTTAAAAGAATGGTATGAGATAAACATTCAACAGCCTATATTAAAAGATTTGGAAGAATTTGAAGAACGTGATAGTGGCTGGGGATTAAGCCCAATAATTCATTTAGTAGTTAATATTAATAAGTTTGAAGAATTTAGTGGATCTTCATATATTGAGCTTCCAAAAGAAATTCAGTTGAAACATGCTTGTATAAACGTAAAAAATTCTGATAATGCTTGTTTTGCATGGGCGGTGGTTTCTGCTCTTTATCCATCATCGAGTAACTGTAACCTTGTATCATCATATCCAAATTATTTAAATCTATTCAATTTAACGGATATTCATTTTCCTATGACTTTAAATCAAATAAATAAATTTGAAGAACAGAATGATATTTCAGTAAATATATTTATTTTAGAGAAACATACGAAGTTTATGACTCTTCCAGTAGGTTCGACTAAGCATAAGAGAAATACGCATGTTAATCTTTTGATGATACAAAATAATTATGAAGAGAATCAAAATGAAGATGATGATGATGGTGATGATAATGATAACGGTGATATTATCTATCACTTTTGTTGGATAAAAAATTTATCACGACTTTGCTTTACTCAATTATCTAAATCTAATAGAGCCAAATATATATGTGATAGATGCCTTTGCTACTTTTATTCGCAAGAAAAACTTAATGTTCATGTTACAGATTGTGAAAAACAAAATAAATGTAAAGCTGTGCTTCCTAATTGTGAAAATAAATGGTTGTCATTTAAAAGTTATAAATATGCGGAGTATGTACCACTTTTGTGTTTATGCTGACTTAGAATCAATATTAAAACCGTGTATACCAAGTGATACAAACAGTTCAAAAAAAATTCAACATCATGAAGTATATAGCATAGGGTATTATTTAAATTGCTCAAATAATAAGAGTTTATCATACAATGCATCATATCGCAATACAGATTGTTGTCTTTGGTTTGCAAAAGAATTACAACAAATTATTGAGCGCACTAAAAACATACTTAGAACGATAATTCCAATGAATAATCTTACAGAATTTGAAATGGAGCAACAAAGAATTGGAAACTGTCACATATGCGTTAAACCTTTTATTTTAAATGAGAAACGTGTACGAGATCATTGCCATTTAACTGGAAAATATAGAGGTCCAGCTCATACATCATGCAACTTCAACTACAAACATACATATAAAATTCCAGTAATATTTCATAATTTATCAGGATATGATGCACATTTTATTATTAAAGAAGTCGCAACAACATTTGAGGGACAAGTAAAACTTTTACCGATTAATAAAGAGAAATATATATCATTTTCAAAATATTTTTTTGATTTTGAAAAGAAGATGGAATTAAGATTTATTGACTCTTTTCGTTTCATGAGTACATCATTAGAAAAATTATCTTCATATTTAAGCAATGATGATTTCATAATTAGCAAAGAACAATGGAGCAATTTAAATGAAACACAATTTCATTTGTTAACAAAGAAAGGTGTATTCCCATATGATTTTATTGATTTATGGGAAAAATTAGACTATACCGAATTACCATCAAAAAATTAGTTTTACAATCAATTAACTGATTTAAATATATCAGATAGTGATTATGAACATGCGCAAAAAATATGGCAACTCTTTCATGTTAATACATTAGGAGAATATTCTGATTTATATTTGAAAACGGATATTCTTCTTTTAGCAGAGGTTTTTGAAAATTTTCGAAATGGATGCATCAGAACATATGGTTTAGATCTAGCCCATTATTATACAACACTTGGTTATACTTGGGATGCTATGCTTAAATATACTGGTGTAAAGTTGGAGATGTTAACGAATGTTGATATGTTATTATTTATAGAGCGTGGAATTCGTGGGGGCTTAAGTCAATGTTCCGATCGGTATAGTAAAGCAAATAATGAATACATGATAGATTACAATCCTAATCTGGAAACAAAATTTTTAATATATTATGATGTGAATAATTTTTATGGGTGGCCTATGTCACAGCATTTACCAACTGGTGGATTTAAATGGGCAAATACTAATATAAATATTTATGAAATTCAAGATGATTCACCTGTGGTGTTCCCATTTTCTACTCAGTTTATAAAATAAAACTCAGTTTATGTTTTTGTATTTTTTCAGTCTAGATTTAATTATTTTTATTAATGATCTCGTTGTTTTTCATTTTTTAAAATATTAAATTAAAACAAAAAGTTTTCAGTTTTTCTCGAAGCTTCGAATCAAGAAGTTCAATTTCTAAATATTTTATTCAAACGTTTTAAAATATTCAAACATAATAAAAGTGTACTTCTTCAAAATTAAATTAGTTGGAAAAGGGTTTTATTTAAAAAATAAAACATACCCAACATTAATACACATGTAGGTTATATATTAGAAGTGGATCTAGAATATCGAAAACAATTACATGATAAACATAAAGATTTACCATTCTATCCTTTACATTGTACACCACCAGGATCTAAACAAAATAAATTGTTAGCAACATTACATTCACTAAATAAATATGTAATACATTATCGTAATCTTAAACAATGTTTATCACAGGGACTTATTTTTGGAAAAATTCATAGAGTTCTTCAATTTAATCAATCAGCATGGTTGAAACCATATATTGATTTTAACACTAATATGCGTAAAAATGCAAAAATGATTTTGAAAGAAATTATTATAAACTGATAAACAATGCTGTGTATGTGTTAAAAATATAGTTGAAATAATACTATTTTCTAGTATTCTATAGTATTAGTAATATTGAGTTTGTAACGTTAACTAATATCATAATTGGAACAATACTATTTTATAATATTGTATAGTATTGTTGTAGTAGTATTGAATTTGTTTACCGTAACTTTAAATTGTACACTTTTAACTTGAATTTTTAATAAAACTTAGTTACATTTAAACATTTGAACGGAACGTCGATTTACTTAGCAAGTCTCAATTTTCCCCCTTTTACTTTTATTTTCCACATGGTGCCGAAACCTGGGAAGAATGAGAATTTAAAGTGAATTCAAATTGTATTGAAAATACATTTATAGATTAACTTATATCGTTTTTTTTATCGTTCATCGGTTTTCCTTTATATTAATAGTGAGCTAAAGCTAAGATATTTCGAATCAAAGTGCAACGGTATGGAATCGGTTTATAGAACAACGTACAGAACGCAGGTTACAAAAATCTGTAATGCCGCGAACGAGTATGTGAAATCGGTAGAAAGTGATACATTGAACGATCGTATTAAAATTATTGAAGAACTTTCTATCCTACTGGAACGTCTAAAAACCGCGCATACAAACTAATCGGAAGCAAATATTGCAGTTCGGGCAACTCTGAGACCCGAGCAATATCAAACGGAATGTGACGCTGTGATCGAATATGAAGAAAAGGCCGTCACACATATTTCCATATTGGAAAGAATGATCGTAAAACAACAGGAAGAAAGACCGCAAACGCGGCAAGAAACGTCTAATGATGATTCAAAAATGACTCGCATTAGAAATCAAGACAGACCTGGAACGAATTCAGCTAAAATAGAAAAACTTCCCTTAAAGAAGTTTGATGGCGATTTTAACAAATGGTTTCCATTTTGGCAACAGTTTAAAACCGCTATACATAAAAACGATACATTAGATGGGCCGACAAAATTCAACTATCTCCAAGCACAATTAACGGGAAAGGCTGCTGAAACAATAGCGGGATTTGTACCAACAGAAGAATGCTATTTAGAGGCAATAAAATTATTACAAGAAGAATATGGATCGCCTGATCGAATAGTTGACCAATACATCAGCAAATTAATGTCACTACAACTGATAAAGTTCAAAGGCGATACAAATAATTTGAGGCAACTGTACAATACCCTAACATCAATCATACGATCGCTTGAAACGATGGGCGTAGCATCTTCACAATACAACGTGATGTTGAAACCACTAATACTGCGATGTTTACCCACTGACTTACAAATTGAATTTTACCGGCAAAATAATGGCAGTAATAAATCTGCAGATACCATAACGAACGATAATGCAGAATCAGCTTCTAATCTTTCGTTTATCGATATGAGTGAAGGAGACAAAGTAGTGAAACAATTGCTTAAATTCATCAAAGGAGAAGTACAAGCTCTCGAACACTTGATTCCTTCTACCAGCAATGAACAATCGAAAGGAAGTGAACGTCGAAGATCGCAAAGTAAGACAGGGACAGTAACAAATTTAATCGCGCCAAAAGTTGATGTAAAAAATTGTTTATTTTGTAACTTCTAATTGTGATGATTCTACTCAAAAGCTTGAACAACGAAAGGAAATACTCAAGAAAAATTCCAGATGCCTTCGTTGTACAAAACCGAATCATTTTGCAAGAGAATGCAGGAATCGTCATTTACAATGTAAAAGTTGTAAAGGCAGGCATGTGTCATCATTGTGTGATCCAAAATACAAACCGCAGTCCAAAGATCGGAAAAACGACAAAACCTTGAATTTGTCAGCTGTTGAACATAAACAACAAACATTTTTACAAACAGCTTGTGTATATTTAATATCTCCTGTCAATGGTGAAAAATTATTCGTGCGATTAGTGTTAGACGATGGTAGTATGAAAAGCTATATTAAAAGAAGTGTTTCTCGTGAACTAGAATTGCCAATAATCAAATCAGAAAAGGTTAGCATAATTTCGTTTGGATCAAGTAAAATTATTACTCAAAGGCCAGTACAGTGAAGATACAATTGAACTGAAACTTAGTGAAGTGGATCATATTTGCTTAGATGTACTGCCAATTCCAAATTGCAAACATGTGCGTTTGGTTGGCTTCGAATTGGCAGACACTCATGACAGTGTTGAAAATAATTTAGTTGAAGGAATTAGCATTCTAATAGGTGCTGATTTATATTGGACAATTGTGAACGGGCATATAGAAAGATTAACAGATAAATTAACGGCTGTTTCAACGAAGTTGGGATGGACATTACACGGTCCAGCTGACATCGACATGTGCATTTCAAAAGGTCAGGTATTTTTGTCAACACAGTTAAATTGTTGTCAATCAGATGAAAGTTTAACCAAATTTTGGAATCTCGAAGCCATAGGTATTCATGATAAAGACACGAAATTGGATGCAGATTTCGCAGAAAGCTATTGTACAAAAAATATTGAACGGATTGAGGATCGGTACATAGCAAAGTTGCCTTGGAAAGAATTTAATGGAACGTTTGACAGCAACTATTTTAGAGCGCTATCGCAAGCCAAATCTTTAACACGAAAATTAATGAAGGATGAAAACAAACTTTTTGAATATGATCGAGCCATTTGGAACTACAGCTGTGATGGAATCGCTGAACCAGTTCGAGATATAAACAATGGAAATAAAATTTATTATATGCCGCATAGACCAGTGTATAGAGAGGACAAATCAACAACAAAAGTTAGAGTTGTGTTCAACTCTTCCTCTCATTCAATAAGCAGTCTATCATTGAACGATGTTTTATATACGGGAACAAATCTTCTACCGGATCTTTTAGCAGTTCTATTGAATTTTCGCGTAGGACAAATCGGAATAATTGCTGACATTGAGAAGGCTTTTTTACAAATAGAGTTGAATGCAGAAGATCGACATAGCCACAGATTCGTTTGGTATAAGAACAGGCTAACCAGTACTAATAATTTACCTTCATTCCAGGTGTATTTTATGACACGTATTACATTTGGAGTAAATTGCAGTCCATTTATTCTAAATTCAACAATCAAAAAGCATCTCTCTTCTATGCAAGATCAGTTCGAATTTACTTGTAATGTATTAAGAGGTAGTTTATATGTTGACGACTTAGTAACGAGTGTTGATGACATGGAAACGGCAATGAAAATTTACAAGGAGTCTAGGTACATTATGAATGAACGCAGAATGAATTTGCGTAAGTGGCAAACCAATGAAGTAGATTTAAGAACGGTTTTCGCAAACGAAGGTATGACGAAAGATACGAGATTGATACAGAAAGTTTTAGGAATGAAATGGTGTAGTTTTATGGATGACATTAGTGTCGATTTATCTACAATAAAGAAGCTAGTAAAATCATGTCATGTTGTTACGAAACGAAAGGTGCTGATAGCAGTTCAAACTATATATGATCCGATGGGAATTTTGAGTCCATTTGTCATTAAAATTAAGCTCATTATGCAAACACTATGGAAACGAAATATTGGTTGGGACGATAGTTTGCCGGACGATTTGCTCAAAATTTGGAACGTAGTTTGTAATGAATTAGATGTTATTGATGGTCTATCATTGTCTCGGTGTATTTTTAATGGGAAAAGCGAACATTTGATCGACATACAGCTATATTTATTTTGTGATGCTAGCCCATCAGCTTATGGAGCAGTAGCATATATTAGAAGCAAGGATCGAAGTGGTGCAGTTTATGTTAACTTTCTGCTAAAAGCAGGGTTGCACCGATCAAGAAATCAACAGAAGACGATTTAACGTTGCCAAAGTTAGAGTTAACGGCGGCTTTGACAGCATCACGACTAAAGAATTTTATTTATTCAAATATTAAAATCAAGTTTAATTCAATTTATCTTTGGACAGATTCAAAAATAGCACTATATTGGATCGAAGGTACTTTGTCTAAATGGAAGCAATTTGTTCAAAACAGAGTACGAGAAATTCGGAGTCATACCGATGATTCGACTTGGAAGCTTTGCCCTGGAAAATTAAATCCCGCAGACTTAATTACAAGATTATCAAGTGTTAAGAAACTTCTAAAATCAAATGATTGGTTAACCGGACCGGAATGGTTGCTGAAATGTGAACATGAATGGCCTTCAACTGAAAAGATGGAGAATGAAATCGTATTTGCAGCAACATCACTACAAATAATGAACAATGAATTGAAAAGTTTTGAACCAATGTTTGAGATCGAGAAATGCAGCGACCTCCGTAGATTGTTGCATATAACTGCGTATTTATTTAAGTATTTTTATTATCTAATGAACAAGGAAATACCGGAAAGAAATTTAACTTCTGAAGACACTGAAAAAGCTAAAATTTATTGGGTTAAAATTATTCAATTAAAATATTTTACCGATGATATCAACTCTATCGCAAACAAGGTACCTCTTGAAAATAATTCTAAATTACTAAAACTTAATCCAGTTTTAGATACTGATAACGTTCTTCGAGCGTATACCAGATTGGAAGAAGGAAATGATATCGAAACTAAACCAATTATTTTACCGAAGTGCCATTTTATGCGGCTGCTGACTGAAGATATGCATAAACGATTATTTCATACAGGAATAAACGCGGTACTCGCGAAACTAAGAGAAAAATACTGTATCATTAAAGGAAGACAATTTATAAAAAGTACTTTGCAAAATTGTACTATATGTAAATGGCTTAGCAAGAAATGTGCAGATCAAACGTTTGCTCCACTACCTAGGGATAGACTGAAAATGACACGACCGTCTGATGTAACAGGATTGGATTTTGCAGGGCCACTATACATTAAGGATCCTCTTGATGAAACCAGATCGAACAAGGTGTATTTATTACTTCTAACATGTGCTTCTGTGCGAGCAGTACATCTTGAGATTGTATTGGATATGACAACCGAGAGTTTCTTACGTGCATTTAGAAGATTTGCAGGTAGACGCGGATTACCAAGAGTAGTGTATTCTGATAATGCAAAGACTTTCAAACGATCAGAATTGGAATTGAAAAAATTATTTGAACTTTCGAAATCATCAAAATGTATCACATATGCCAGCGATGAGAATATCAAATGGAGATTTTTTCCTGAACAAGCCCCATGGTGGGGAGGATGGTGGGAACGATTGATAAGAACGGTTAAATATGCCTTGAAGGCGACGATCGGAAGAGCTAGATTGGATCTTGAAAACCTTCAGACAATAACAGTCGAAATTGAATCTATGATTAATTCAAGACCATTAACTTACATGACAGATGATCCAAAGGACTTGTTACCACTAACACCCTTTCATTTTCTTTTAGGTGAGTCATCTTCAAATTTGCCTACGACTGATATTGATAATAAGAGTGGAATTGGTTCGCTCTGGAATGAACGACAAAAGCAATCACACGCTTTCTGGAGAAGATGGTCAACCGAGTACATTCAACAATTGACATCAGCTCATTTTGAATTACCGAAAACTAATTGTCAAAATCTGAGAGTTGGCGATGTAGTCATTATGGGTGAAAAAAACATCCCTCGACTACAGTGGAAGTTGGCAATTGTTGAAAATGTGTTTTTGGGACGTGACGGAAGAGTTCGAGCAGTTGAAATTAAAACTGCATGTGGAAGCATAATGAGAAGGCCAATCCAACATTGATGTCCACTTGAAATTACCTAGATAATTTATGAAATCTATTATTTCGGGCCCGGAGGATGTTAAAAATATAATTGAAATAATACTATTTTCTAGTATTCTATAGTATTAGTAATATTGAATTTGTAACGTTAACTAATATCATAATTCGAACAATACTATTGTATAATATTGTATAGTATTGTTGTAGTAGTATTGAATTTGTTTACCGTAACTTTAAATTGTACACTTTTAACTTGAATTTTTAATAAAACTTAGTTGCATTTAAACATTTGAACGGAACGTCGATTTACTTAGCAAGTCTCAATTTTCCCCCTTTTACTTTTATTTTCCACAGTATGGAAAAACTATGGAAAATGTTCGAAATTATAGTAACATTAAATTAGTTACAAAATGGTTCGGTCGGTATGGTGCAAAATTTTAATAGCTAAACCAAATTTAAAAATTTATCAATATTTGATGAAAATCTTGTTGCTGTTGAATGAAACAAAACTGAATTAGTATTCAATAAACCGTTATACATAGGGATGGCGATATTTAATATATCAAAAATTTGTCTATAAGACTTTCAGTATAATTTCATGCATAATCAATTAAATACGAATTGTAAATTGTTATATACAGATACAGATTCATTAATTTACGAGATCAAGGATAAAAACATCTATGAAATAATGAAAAATAATATAAAATATTTTGATACAAGCGATTACAGCGAAAACAATCAATTTCGTTTACCACGTGTTAATAAGAAGGTGATTGGTTGAATGAAAGATGAAATGAATTGTAGAATAATGTCTGATTTTGTAGGATTACGATCAAAAATGTATAGTATTAAAATTGATGGACATGCAGATATTAAAAAAATTAAAAGCGTAAAAAATTATGTAGTAAATCGAAAAATAACTTTTAATGATTATATTATTAGCTTGGAAAATAATGAAATTATTATAATATATTATTATATATTATAAAATAGCTTTAAGCCCATATGATGATAAAAGACGTATGATAAAAGATTCAACAGATACTTTGCCATGGGGTCATTATAATATTAGAGAATAAAAAAATCAGTTTTTATATATTGATTAAAAAGAACATTGTTTTATTTATTTGTTTTTTTAAAAAAATCATACACAATTTTCTATGTTATAATCATTTGATATGATTGCTTCATATTTTTTAAATTTACATACTCAACGTCAGATTTATAATTTGGATCACGTTTTTTGATAATTTCAACATCACCATTACTTAAAATTCGTTCCGTTTCAAATTCATGATATTCAAAACATGCTATGGTTAGTGTACGTTTTTTATAATTGCTATCATATTCGCATCGAATAGTTAAAGTTTTATCTTCATCAAAGTCCAATTTAAAATGCCTATAAAAAATATTTTGGCTTTCAATAATTCCAGCTATTTCAATTTCTTTTTTTATTAAATCTTGCCTAAAACCTTGTATAGCTTCTTTGACTGACACTAGTTTGGGTTTTGGTTTTGGATAATCAGTTGACGTTATTGGTGTTCTTGTTGTTGTTGATGTTATATTTCCTTCTTGTTCATTCTTAGTAATATTTTGAGTAGTGTTTAACAATTTAAAAGATAATCCAATTTGAATAATATCTTTGTTTGGTAACTGCAAATCAAATTGAAGATTTCCCGTATTTCCATCATCAGAATTTAAATTTATAGATATTGGATCACTATTAATATGTACTGCACACACAGCTAATAATAAAATGGTATATAAAAGTTTTATCATTATGAAAATAATAATGACGATGTTGTTGTTTCTTTGATTGTTCAATATCAACTATTTAAAAAAGAATATATAATTGCTATAAGTCCTTAGATTTATATATATATATATATATTTAATAACATTAATAAAAGAATGTAGTTGTATTGAGTATTTTGCATATTTACCATATTTTGGGTTGACACAATAAAAGAAGATGATCACTATTGCATGGGTTAGTTTCAGAATTCTAAACGTAACTGTTGATACAAATTTATTAGAAATATATATGACTGCAGAGAATGGCGGGAAAAATCTTGTATTCAGTTGAAGAAGGGGACGCAATATATCACATTTTAACGAATTTAACTTTGAACCATGGGATCATGTTCAACTAGATGTATATGGTGGTGAAATAACGCTCGTAGGAATTTCTGAAGAAGGTGTACGTAGAAATTGATCAGGTAATCATTTTACAGCTAAATGTCCATTTGGAGATATTGAGGATTGTTAACGAGAAAAAAGAAGTATAGCGTCATTACCAACTGACGAAAAAGAATATATTTTAAATACAATAAATACAATGGGGCTTGAACAAGGAAAAAAAGAATTACGAAAAAAATGTGAAGAAGAAAGGATGGAGAAATATAATCAAATTAGAATAAAGTTAACAAATTTGCAAACTGCTCTACAAAATGTTCAAGAAAAAATGCTAAGTCGTTTTGTGGATTGACAAAAAAAGTAAATGAAGTATCAAATTCAAATTAAAAAACCAACATTTATTGTATATATGATATTTTATTATAAAAAAATGCTTTAATTTTTGTTTTTTTAATTACATTAAGCAATTTTTTATTTCTGAAATTATTTTCTTAACTTCAGCAGTAAATGGATTATATTCAATTATACGATCATGTAGTAGTAAGCAATATGCTGCTGTTGTATTTGGCATATTGTTATCAGTTTTGAATTGAAGTTTTACATCGACTGGTCCAGATTTTATTGATCCATTTTTATGTAAACAATCTATTACTACAATTGGTGCAAGAGTTTTAAAATCTTCTCTGGATAATAAAGGTTGACTTTCTCGATTATAGAAGCAATTTAAAAATTCTAAACGTTGATTCATCATCTTTTGTAGAAATTATAGAATTATAATCAGTTCTACTACGAGTTAAAATTAACTCATGCTTAGCATTTATAACAATTTTCTTTCAATCTTCAGCGAATCCGAGTAGTAATTTTAGTGGAATACAAAAATTAAGCGAACTTTTAACAAGTGCTTCTTTAGGTGACCAGCATGCATTGTATAATGCTTTACTTTCATCTGGATTCAAAGATATATAATTTTTTAATGTTGATGTCAAACCTACATTTCTATTTGGATCAATTTCCGCACCAACTCATAACGAAACATAAAAACCATAGCATTGTTAACTAAGTTAGTTGTATTTGCTACAGTTGTTAAATCTGCTTTCGTTAAAGCTGCTTCAATATAAATAAAACTTTCACTCGGAAGAACATACAAATCCTGATGTTGTACACAAATTCTTATTTCATCATTATTTTCAAATGAATTGAAAAAAGAAGAATATGTATGATAATCATATTTTGATATTTTATTATCATAATTTACACCCTGTGTAATATTCAATATATCACTCATTTTGATTTTTTTAATCGAAAACCTAATGCTTCTAATTATTTTTTTTTTGTAGATATTAAAGCCTTTATTTTTTTTAGTGTTGATGATGATGATGATGATGCTGTTGATGAAGATGATGATGGTGTTGGTGTTGATACTAATAAAGAAGTATTAGCGCTGGTAAAATTATTGTTTTCTTGATTGTATTTATCATTAAATATCAACATGCTAAAGGTTTCAAATGGAGTCTTATAGTAAAATTATTAAATCTTTGTCCTGATCAATAAGTTTAATTGTAATAGAACTTATTTGTCTAACATTCACCGGCAAATAGATAAGATTTCGTGGAACTTCAATTATTTTATAGCCTGGCCCAACATCAACTGAAAATTCGTGTAATGTATGAACTGGTATATTGTTAATATATGAACCGGGAATTATATCGCATTCAACATGTATTGAATTCACTTTGATTATATTCACAGCAGAGTCTGATTCATGCTTAATATTGGCAGCTAACACACGTTTACTAAATCCTAAAAGTTTTCCAACGGAATTAGGTTTATTAAATTTCATTTCTTCAGAAGCTAAGATTTCACTTTTCAAAGTATTATTCTTTGCTACCAAAGAAATTTCAATATTGTTTCTTTGCACTATTAACTTCGTTGATAGTTTTCGCTATTTTAGCTGCACCTCCTGTTAAAGCACCTACTGCTGAAAGTCCTGCAATAAGTGGAACGAGAAATGGTAAAATTCCTCCAACTTTTGGTATTGGAATTATACGAGGGGTATTGACATCCTTTTTCCTTTTGATTACTTTTTTGGAAGCAGCAAGTGCAAGTTTAATTGCATCTTTTACATTTTCTAGTTTTTTCAACTTTAAAATCTTTTGTGCATTTCGAACAGCTTTTTTAACCAAACCTTTCGTGTTTTTTTAGCACCTTCCCCTTTTTTGTTTTTTTAAAACCTATTCCTAATTTGACTTTAGCATTCATTAAATTTGTTACAAGTAATGCATTGGAACGTTCACCTAAACTAGCATCTTTTGATTTAAACCTGTCCCAAGATTTAGATGCCAATATACGATCTGCTATGTACCGGTATTTAGAATTTTTATATTTAGAATATGCTATATCGTGTTCTTTACACGCTTTATCAACTAAATTTATACCAACATCACCTCTTGCTAATCTTTCTTGTAACTTCGTTCCAGGCCCACAAAACTGATATCCAGGTAAATATAATACAAATGGCAATCCATTAATTATCTTATTAACCAAACCTTTCCCTTGGTGTGTTTTATGATTTCTGACAAGTTTATTATTATAATCAAGCATTTTATACGTGCAACCGATTCTAATAAAATGTGTGAAAACCTATATAAACGCAAGTATTTATAAAAAAAAATCATTTTTAATTTTTATATCTCATTATGCGATTAATTAAGCAACAAGAATCACTTCCAATCAGGAATGCAGACATAATTGCTGTTAATAAGCAAAGAAAACATTGATCATTAGTACCTAATAATATTAGCGGTATAATTATTGGTCCATCAAATTGTGGTAAGACTAATGTTATGATAAGTTTATTGGAACAACCTAATGGTCCTAAATTTGAAAATATTTACATATATTCAAAATCTTTACAACATTCAAAGTATGAATATTTGAAGCGTGTAATATCCCTAATAATTGGATTAGGACATTATACATTTTCAAATAATAGTGATGTTATTTCACCAGAGGAGGCTAAGTCCAATTCTATCTTTATTTTCGATGATATTGCATGTGATAAGCAAAATAATGTGAGGTCATACTTTTGTATGGGACGTCATAATAATATTGATAGTTTCTATTTATGTTAGACATATACAGGTATACCAAAACATTTAATTCGTGATAACGCTCACCTTTTGGTAATATTTAAGCAAGATAATCTAAACTTAAAACATATTTATGATGATCATGTGAATACTGATATGTCATTTAATGATTTTCGCAACGCACGCATAGAATGTTGGAAAAGTAAATATCAATTTTTAGTTATTGATAAAGATAGTCGATTACATTTAGGACGTTATCGAAAAGGTTTCGATACTTTCATAAGATTATGTAAAGCATTTGAATTGTTAGACAGCAGTTCATAAGTTATAGATCACTGTTGAGAAACGATACAGATCTGTTCTAAAATTCATACAGGTCTGTTAAAGTAAATCTACAGATCTGTTTAAAACTATTTGATACATCATGAATAAACAGCTGATGAACATCATATCAGATCATATACAAAACATGATCTACAAAATTTAAAAGCATTTTAACTGATACCAGTGCACACAAACGAGATTATGATGAAAACAATCAAATTAATGGAAATCGAAGTTGCAAATATCAAAATACAAGGAGGTGTCCAAAGTAATCAGGACTTTAAAAAAAAAAACAGAACAAATGGTTTTTTCGGCAAAATCAATTGATTTTATTCAAAATAGTCTCCTTCTGCTTCAATACAGCTTTTTGCACGGTCCAAAAGCATGCCGAACGAGTGTTTTAGCTCGTTGGCCTGTATGGCCGCCAGTATGCCGGTGCAAGCCTTTTGAATGGCCTCTACGTCTGCATAATGCTTTCCTTTCATCGGCAAATGCATTTTTCCGAAAAGGTAGAAGTCGCACGGTGCCATATCCGGTGAATACGGGGAGTGGTTGATGAATTTTTGTTGAGATAATCGGTCACAAGCGTCGATCGATGAGACGGCGCATTATCGTGCAACAAACGCCAACTTCCATCTTCGCGATATTCGGGTCGAACACGTCGAATACGGCGCACCAAACGCTTCAAAACTCCTAGGTAGAATACCGCATTAACATTTTGACCGGGTGGAAGAAATTCTTTGTGGACAATACCCTTGGAATCATAAAAACAAATCAGCATTGTCTTCACTTTTGACTTCTCCAGGCGCGATTTTTTGGGTTTCGGCTCGTCCGGCGCCTTCCATTCAGCACTCTGGCGTTTCGTTTCGGGATCATATTGAAAACACCACGTTTCGTCACCAGTCACAATGTTATAAAGGAAGTTTTTGTCCTTTTTGACCTCTTTAATGATATCCTTCGAATGTTGAATTCTGAGCAATTTTTGGTCGTTCGAAGCTAATTTTCGCACCGATGACACAAACATACTGACACTTAAAACGCAATAACTTCACTTTCAATAGATGAAATGTCATGAAATTCTCACAGGAAGTCGATAAAGGATAGTAGATTCTAACGCACCAGTCGACATGTAGACGTCGCCACTAGGGGCGCTAGATTCAAAAGGTCCTGATTACTTTGGACGCCACCTTGTATTATCAGTCAACTTATGGTTGCCAAAGGAAAGGGATTATCTATGTTATTAGCTAAAAACCCTAAAGAATATATTTATGGGGATGATCGAAATGAATTGGTGAATCGATTACGTTTATTAATAGCATCACAGAATGCAGGACATAACAATCATAATAATGAAATTATATCAATAATTGAAGAATTGAAAGAAGCTAATATTATGCATAAATAAAACATTTTAATACAATATTATAATATTCATAGAATGTCCATTGATAAGTTCGGTCGATTTTCCAATAAAGGTATAGCTGGTCCGCATGGTAAACGAGGATCACCTGGTGAACGTGGTCCACAGGGTGAAGGTTTTTATGCCCTATAGTAGGTACTACCAGAGGGTATATTAGTTTTGTCACTAAGTGTGTAACGCATAGAAATAATCATCGCAGAAAAATTTCAAGGATACAGTTGTGCAGGGAATCAAAAGTTATATCGATTTATGCATGTCCGTCCGTCCGTCCGTCCGTCTGTGGACAAGATAACTCAAAAACGCGTTATCCGATTTTGTTGAAATTTAGAATGTAAGTTGGTTCTTCCTTAACTGCGTTTGGTATTGCATTTGAGCAAAATCTATCCACGGGGAGCAAAGTTATAAAGGAAAAACCAGGGTGACCAGAAAGTTTTGTCGTTTTTTTGGTTATGGTTTTTCGGATGTAATTGGAAACTTTGTCAATCGATTTTGTTTAAATTAATTACATAGGTTAAGTACATAAATAGATGATACCATGTTAAATCTCAGTCAAATCGATGCAAGGATAGTGGAGAAAGAAATAGTTGTAACCTAAAATAAGCCTGTTCATAAAGTTTTCCCGATGTATTTTAAAAAGTTATATACCGATTTCAATCAAATTTACGAAACGTGTTTATGCTATTAGAGTCCAGCACACCTGTGAATTTGAGCCAATTTGAGAATGTAGAAACGAAGTTATGGAGAAAAAAACCTTGAAATTTTGCGTTAAGTAGAAAGTTCGTGGCGTTTTTTTTCCAATAGATGGCTTTAGAGTCGTATAACTTTAGTAGTTATAAGCCTATCAAGTTATGTTATAGCGCGCTTAAAAGGTGATATTTTATAGAAAATTTGTGAGAAAAATTGTGAAATTCAGGCAGAACTAATTGGGGTAATTGGGTTTTGAAAATGAGCCAAAATTCTTTAAAAAAATTCCCTATATTAATGCTCCATGTTAGGTACTACCGTCCGTCCGTGGACAAGGTAACTCAAAAACGCGTTATCCAATTTTGATGAAATTTAGAATGCTACTTGGTTATTGCTCTAGTGGATTTGGTATTGCATTTCAGCAAAATCGACTGAGGGGCAGCGAAGTTATTAAGCAGAAACAAGACTGACCATAAAGTTTTGTCGTTTTTTTTATATAGTTTTTCGTATTTAATTGGAAAATTTGTAAAGCAATTTTGTTTAAATTAATTTTATTGGTTGACTACATAAATAGACGATACCATTGTAAATTTCAGTGATATCAGTCTAAGGATAGTGGAGAAATAAATAATTGTAGGAGGAAATAAGCCTGTTCAGAAAGTTTTTTTGATGTACATTCGGAACTAATACACCGATTTGAATAAAATTTGCAAATTGGACTTATACTACCAGGGTCTGGGTTACTTACAAATTAGAGAAAATTTTGAAAAGGGCAAAAAAAGTTATGAAGAAAAAATCTTGATATATTGTTAGTTTTCACAATTTTTCTCTCCCATTTCTACCATAGGGCATCAAAAAATCGGCTATGGGCCGATTTTTAATTACTTTATGTTTTTTTTAACAAAAGACGGACATTATGATTTAAAATTAAAGCCAATTAAGAATTTAGGTGCACCTGTAGATGAGGGGGATGCCAAAAGGAAAAATTATGTAGATGATCAAATAATAATAATTCAAAATCAAATAGTGTTGGATGTGCAAAACAAAATATATAATGAATTCAAAAGTTTAGCTGAACATGCATTATCAAATACGAAAACTTATGTTGATGGAGAAATGGAAACAGTTTTGAACAAAATAGACAATGAATTCAAAAATTTAGCTGACAATGCATTGTCGAATATGAAAAAAAATATTGATAAAGAAATGAAAAATTTTTTGAAAGACATAACAATTGTAACTGAGAATGCTGCTTTACCGGATATGAAAAAAACAAATGATTTTGATAAAGAAAAAAAAAGTTAAAATATAACATTATACAACCTTCACAAATAAGTAAAAATTAATAGTCTATAAAAGTATCTGCAACTTAATATTTTATTTCATTCAATCACATCTATAATGAATAAAAGATGACTACGGATATGACTGGTGCAGAACGAATGTGCGCATGTAGGGCTAGGCAACTTGCTCAACTAGTGGAACACAAGCAACTCACTGACAAGGCTTCAACGAGTATGTCTATGACTGGTGAGGAACGGATACGGGCATGTATGGCGCGGCAACTTGCTCCACAAGCGGAACAACACCAACTCGCTGACAAGCCTTCGACGGTTGCGGCTATGACTGATGCAGAACGGACGCGGGCATGTAGGGCTAGGCAACTTGCAACACAACCGGAACAAAAGCAACTCGTTGACAAGGCTTCGACGGGTAGGTCTTCGACAGCTACGGCTATGACTGGTACAGAGCGGACGCGGGCATGTAGGGCTAGGCAACTTGCTAAACAAACGGAACAAATGCAACTCGCTGACAAACCATAAAGAAAAGCTTCTATTTCACTTCTACAGTGTGGTCAAAAGCACACTTCCTTTTTTTATTTCTATGTTCTTTTTTAGTAATTATGTCTGCAACAATTGATGTAACCAGAATTGTTGTTTGTGCAACTTCTAAAGTGTATTTGATATATTCAATTTGTTCTAGCTTGCACTCTATTTTTATACCTCCTCTGCTTCTACATCGTGATAGAGCGACATACAGTTGACCATGTGACATTTCATATTTTCTCCCAATCATTCCAGGAAATATAACATATAGTAACTTAAAATCGGACTATACCCGATTTTTTGACGCCCTATGGTAAAAATGGGACAGAAAAACTGTCAAAACTAACATTATTTCAAGGTTTTTTCTTCATAACTTTGTTTTTTCTTTTCAAAATCTCTTCCAATTTGCAGATACCTTAGACCGTGATAGCATAAGTCTAATCTGTAAATTTTATTCAAATCAGTGTATTAGTTTTTAAAGTACATCAAAAAAACTTTATAAAGAGGGGTACTTTCTCCTAGGATTATTTCTTTCTCCTTTATCCTTGGACCGATTTGATTAAAATTTAACGCGGTATCGCCTACTTAGATACTTAATCTGTAAATAATTAATTTCAATAATATTGATTCACAAATTTCCCGATTAAATCCGAAAAACCATAAACAAAAAAACGACAAAACTTTCTGGTCACCCTGGTTTTTCGTTTATAACTTTGCTCGCCCCGGATCGATTTTATTCAAATATAACACGAAACCAAGCTAAAAATCGAATAACGCGTTTTTGAGTTATCTTGTATACGGACGGTCGGACATGCATAAATCGATATAACTTTTGATTCCCGACACAACCATACCATTAAAACCTTTCTACGATGGTTATTTCGATGTGTTACAAATGGAGCGACAAAACTAATATAGCTTCTGGTAGTACCTACCATAGGGGATAAAAATGTGTACACGTATAGTATAAATAATATAGATAATAGCACATGTGATCATTTATCCTCATTTTTAATGGTATGTATTTGTAAAAAGACTTCATGTAGATAGATTAATCTTTCAGTTCTGATTTTATATTAACGAATCTGACCCAATTTATTAATTGGGCTCGGCGGTATGGGTAGCAGCAGATTAGCTTTGTAAGACCGAGTGCTCGAGATCGAATCCCCGTCCGAGCCAAAAAGTTTTTTAGTTATAAAATTATTTATTAAGTTTTTTTCTACTACAAAATTTATAAATGATGTGCGGAAAAAACTTTTTTATACAATAGATAGATAATATTGGGTGCGATAAATGCAAAGCAATGCATGATGGTTTAGGTCAGCATGATGCACGTTGGATTATGTGGAAACTAGAGGGAGAAGATGCTCTATTTAAATCATTGGAGACATCAGAATCAGTCTCTAAAGAAACAACATCACAACCATCTACTTCTAGAGAAGCAACAGCATCGAATAAATTAATGATGTAATCATCATCATCATCTACTTCTAAAGCAACACAATCATCTACGGCAGTTTCTAAAGAAATAATATCACAACCATCTACTTCTAAAAAAGAAGCAATAGTATCGAATACATTAATTGTGACATCATCATCATCAACATCATTATAAATAGCATCATCAGAATCATCATCAATAATAAACAGAAGATATAAAAGAAAGAGGAGTTATTCACGTGAGTTTTTTATTTAAAAAATATGTTATTTGTTAATATTATTTTTTCAGATTAATGTAGCACCAGAGTGAAAAAACAACCATAAAAAACATTTTCAAGAGTAAATTCATAACCCTGTAATTTTTGAGGAACAAATTTTATTAATTAAAACAAAAAATTGTTTTTTTAAAAAATATATATATATTTAAAAAATAAAAATTTTTTTCAGTTTATTATAAAAATTCTTAACATAAAAATATAAAAAACTAATTCTAAATACATTTTTTTTTAAATATAATTATTTAAAAATATATAAAATGAAAACTAAAAAACTATGCTAATATAATTTTAATAATTTCTGCTTCCTTCGATTTTTGTATGGCTCCTCCCTCTAAATTAAAATCATCTTCACTTGTATAAAAGTCATCATCATCATCACCATCATCATTATCATGATTTTCTAATAATTCGTAAACTTTTAGTTCGTTATCTCTCCCCAACCCCACGAACACATTCGACTTCTCATTGAATTGTTGAATATATTTTTTGAAAATATCATAATATTTACCGCTTAGCATTATTTTATTGTTAGGCAATTCTAACAATAAAAATTTGCCACATTTTAATTTTTTAGCAGAAAGTATTTCATACATTCTGTTCTTCTCCAATTATTTATATGTAAATAATTGTTTCTGATTAATTTCACTTTCACTTGACATTTTTTTGTTTTTTTAAAACTTTTCTTTTTTAAAAATATAAAAAAAACTTCAAAATTTTTGTACTGTTTTAATAAACTTCTGCCTTGCTTATAAAAAAATAAAATTATTTTTTAGGTTTATATAGCATAATATTATACCTTCAAATAATTTTTTCTAGTGTTTTATATAAAAAACCATAAAAACAAACAATAAAAATTAGGAAAACTAGATTAGAAATCTTTAATATATTTTTTGGTAAAAATGCTAAAATATTGTTAAATTGATTTTTTAGTATTTAGGTTGTTGTTTATACTATTATATTTAGTCGGTATTAGGACAATGTAATTATTTATTAGGAACTGATCCACATTTTATATTTTCCCCAATGATTCGAATCATGGTTGGTATGCTGATTCTGGTGCATCAAAACATATGACATATCATCGTGAATGGTTTTCTGAATTAAGTGAATACAAAGAGAAGCGTGCAGTTGAAATTGCAAATGATCATTGTTTGGAAATACATGTTGTCGGTACAATTTTGATTGAAGCCCGAGTTAACAATCAGTGGGAACCACGTCGATTAGAGAATGTATTATATGTTCCAAACATTCGTAAAAGTTTGTTGTCAACGGCAGTTTTAACTGATAAAGGTATTAAAGTTTTAATCCAGAAGAATGGTTGTACGATGATTGATGAATCAACTAAAGTTGTAGCTATTGGAAAACGTGTTGAAGCAAATCAACTTAAAATGGACTTTCGGTTAAGAATAAATGAATATGCAAATGTGGCTGCTGTTTCACTACAACAATGGCATCGTCGATTGGGTCATATTAACATCGATTCGATTAAGAAAATGTATAAGGATGTTTTGGTTGATGGTATTGTTTTATCAAACAGTGATAGATTTTTCTGTGAGGATTGTCAACTCGGAAAAATGACACGATCAAGTCACAAAAGGGCAGTGAAACGTCCATCGGAAAGGGGTGAAATCATGCATGTTGATTTATGTGGTCCAATGGAAGAAATAGGTATTGGTGGTTACCGTTAGTTCATGTTAATCAAGGACGAGGCAACAAGTTTTCGATTTATATATATGTTAAAATCAAAGGATGAAGTTATTGATCATCTGAGTTCATTCATTCCAATGGTGCAAAATATGAATGGCTGTCGTATAAAATATTTTCGTTTTGATAATGGTACGGAGTTTCTCAATAAGAAGGTTACGAAATTGTTGCCGAATCATGGTATTCAAATTGAAAATATTGTGGCATATACACCAGAGCAAAATGGTAGAATTGAACGTGAGAATCGCACAATTCAAGAATGTGCTAGAACTATGTTAATTGGAAGTGGTCTTTCAAAGTTTTTGTGGCCAGAGGCAGTTCGTGCGGCTACATACGTATTGAATCGTTCTACAAATAGGAACTGCATTGGTGATACACCGTATAAGAAATGGTTTGATAAAAAACCATACTTGGGTCATATTAAAATTTTCGGTACTGAATGTTTTGTACAAATTCCAAAACAAACTGGTCGAGCAAAGTGGGATCCAAAAGCAAGAAAGGTTCACTTGATTGGATACGAACCCACAATCAACAATTTTCGTCTATATGACCCAAATAGTCGGAAAATAATCATCAGCTGTGATGTTCGGTTTAATGAATTTGAACCAAAGGTATTCGTAATTGATGATAGCGATGAAGACGTCACTGGTGAAGCTAAAAATGGTAAAAGCAATTCATTGACATTTGAAAATGTTGATAATAATGATGAAAAAGATTCATCAAATGATTCAGCAACATTCAAAGATGCAAATGATGACAACGATGGAACTGATGATATGGTGAATCATCAACCAAGAAAACGCAAAAACAATCGTTATAAACTGCGAAAAGAAATTAAACCATCACAAAGATTGATTGAAACTGGTTAGTTGGCAACTATGATTGAGCCAAATACATATGAAGAGGCAATTCAATCAGCAGAAGTTGAACAATGGAAATGTGCAATGGATGACGAATATAATTCATTGATCAACAATCATACGTAGGATCTGGTTGAACCGCCTGAAAATCAGAAAGTAATAGACAATCGTTGGATGTTTAAAGTAAAAGAAAATACTGATGGAACAATTGATCGTTTCAAGGCAAGATTGGTGATTCGTGGTTTCATGCAGCAGTATGGCATTGATTATGAAGAAACTTTCAGTCCAGTTGTTAAGTTTACGTCACTTCGTACAATTTTATCATTGGCAGCAATGAAGAAAATGAAGATTAGGCAATTTGATGTGAAGACTGCATTTCTTAATGGTAATTTAAAAGAAAAAGTCTACATGAAACAGCCAGTTGGATATGAAGATGGAACTGGACGTGTGTGCAAATTAGTTAAAGGTCTGTATGGACTTAAACAAGCTTCCAGATGTCGTTTCAAGTTCAAAGTATGCAATAGTGATCCATGTGTATTTGTTCGAAAAAGGGATGACAAACTTGTTATTATCGCAATTTTTGTAGATGATGGTCTAATGTTAGCTCAAGACATAAGAGAAATTGAACTAGTAATTTCATACATGGAGGAACATTTTGAAATTAAGGTGTTCGAAGCAAAATGTTTTTTGGGACTTCAAATTGAGAGGTCATTGAATGGTTCAATTTTAATTCATCAAGAAGTATACGTTAAGAAAATACTAAATCGTTTCAACATGAGTGATTGCAAAACCAATGGATAGTAACCAAAATCTAGGAGATTTTGTAAATGATGAGAGGAATGAGGATTATCCATATCGTGAGGCTGTTGGCAGTCTGATGTATTTAGCAATTGGTACGCGACCAAATATCAGTTATGCTGTTGGTGTCGTTAGTCGATATCTTGATAGGCCAAGTCATGCTCATATCAATGCAGTTAAACGCTTATTTAGATACATCAAGGGTACGGCTAATCTGGGTATTCTTTACAACAGTGATGATGAACTTGATTTTGTTAGATACAGCGATGCAGATTACGCTGGAGATACTGAAACAAGAAGATCAACAAGTGGTTACAGGTTTCATCTTGGTTCTGGTGTGATAAGTTGGACATCTATGAAACAACAATCGGTGTCGACATCATCAACAGAATCAGAATATATTGCTGCATGTCAAAGTGTAAAAGAATTGATTTGGCTTAGGCGTTTGGTGGCTGAATTAAATCCTGATGAAGGATTTGATGCTAAATTATTTATGGACAATCAAAGTGCAATTCGTTTGGTCAAAAATCCAGTATTTCATAAGAGAACTAAGCATATTGATATTCAGCATCATTTCATTCGTGAAAAATTTCAAGAAGGTTTTCTCAAGTTGGAATACATCAATACGGATGAACAGGTTGCTGATATACTTACGAAGACATTGGTCAGAAGTCGTCATAATTATTTGTGTAATTTAATGAATTTAAGATCTAAATGTAAATTTGTTTAAAGAAGTAAAGTAATGCAAAAGAAAATTTAATAATGAGTGGAAATGTTGAGATTACATTATAAAATTTTTATGTTGTCAATACTTCTCTCTTAATGTCATACACAATCTTAATAAAAAGTCAGTTAATAAAAGAAAGCGAGCAAGTTAACACCTTAATCTTTTTTTATTAATACAAATAGTTAGTTTGTTAGTTGCCACAGCAGCACAGTCAGTAATTACGCGAAATCTTTTACCAATCAGATACAAGCGAAATCTCTTCAATGATTCAACTATTGCTAATACTTCTAGTTCGTGGCTATGATGCGTTCTTTCTGCTGTACTACATTTTCTGCTAAAATAGAAAAAAACTTTCCATTGATCATCGGCAGCGTTTTGCATTAATATTCCGGCTAATCCATCAGCACTTGCATCTGTATGAACCTCATGTTGCCAATCTGGATCATATATTTGTAAAACAGGTTCCGAACACAATTTAGTTTTCAGTTTTTCAAATGCATCTTCTTGCTCGTTGGACCATTTGAATGTCAACGTTCCCTTTCCTCTTAGCAAGTCAGTTAGTGGTTTTGATATAATAGCAAAATCTTGCACAAACTTACGGAAAAACCACAGAGTCCAAGAAATCTTCGGACTTCTTGCACGCTGGTTGGTACTGGAAAGTTCTTTATACATTTCGTTTTATCTTCTCCTGGTTGTATAGTACCATTACTAATATGATGTCCCAAAAATGTCAGTTGATTAACTAAGAAATCGCACTTGTCCAAACGGAGTGTTAATCCCGCTTCTCGCAAAATTTTCAAGAATTTTTCTAGCCGTTCGATTCCTTGTTCCACGGTTTTAGTAGGTAGGATAATGTCATCAATATACGCAATGGCTTCTCCAGGTGGCATCTTTGCTCTGAGTTGGTTCATCATATCCTGAAAGACACTTGGCGCGTTAAGTAACCCAAATGGCATGCAATTATATTCATAGTGGCCATCATTTGTGCTGAAAGCTGTGTAACGTTTCGATTTTTCTTCGATCGGCACTTGGTAGTGTCCAGCCATTAAGTCGAGAGAGGTAAAGTAGTTCTTGCCTGCTAATGACGATAAAAGTTTTTCCGACATTGGCATAGGAAATGGTCGTTTTACTGTAATGGAATTCAACAATCGATAATCGACACAAAGTCGATCTTCTCCATTTTTCTGTTGAACCAACACGATCGGTGAAGAATAGGCAGAGTTACTTGGCCTAACGATATTGCTTTCGAGTAGTTCGGCAATAATTTCCCGCACTCGTTCTCTTTTCTGAAACGGTATTCTATATGATCGTCTATTTACGGGTGTCGGTGTAGTAACTTCGATTTCCATTTTTATCATATTGCATTTCCCCAATTGGTTTATATTTTCGGCTACGCATTCTGTATTCCGGAGGATAACACTTTGTAGGGACGTCTTTTGTTGTTCGGTCAATTTATTTTTCATTTTTAGCGTCTTTATAGTTTCAAATTTACATTCACCTGACTCAATAATTAGTCTTTTCTCTTTCTTGCACAATACGTCTGCTCCAAGTAGTACTGGTTCTGATAGCATCTCATCATCCACGATGAATAGTTCTGTTGAAATTTCTTCGCTGTCGATGTGTAATTTGCAATTAATCTTTTCGTGGCAGGTGAGGGACCCTCCTGCAAATCTCTTTAAACAAACTTTGGTATCAATTGTCGCATCATGTAGTTTTTCGGCGTCATATTTTCGAATAAGAGATCTCTCACTGCCTGGATCAATTACGGCTGTCATCATTATTTCGTTTATGCCAACGGGCTTTGTAATTGTTTTTGGCGAATCAATTTGAATTTGGCGATTGTTACCAGTTTAATTATTTACAAATTTTCGTTGCGCCCCAGGACATGATTCACATGTGTGTCCCGTTCTTAAACAATTTGTACAGCGAGCACGGCGTTGTGGTTTAGGACACTTGATTGCCATATGTCCTTCTTCAAAACAATTATAGCGGATAAACGGTATATTCTTTTTTCCACTTGTCGAGAAGTATTCTGCTCATTATGTTTCGGCGGTGATGTTCGATTTACGGTCGGTTGTCTTTTATTACTGTCAGCGGTCGTTCGGTTTTCATGCCTCTGAACATGAACGGTGTTATTTAAATATCTCAATACGGCCGTCAACAATTCATTAAAAGTATTGAAATACATTCCTGCAATTGCCATTTGTAGATTTGTATGTCGTAATCCATTCCTGATGTATTTAATTATTGAAGAATCATCCAAACCGCCTTTTCTTCCTTTGGCACACATTTTATGTAAATACTCTTCGATCCGTTCGTTTTGTAACCTCGTACAAGACATCATGCTCATGTGAATATCAGCATCACTTAGATAGCTTGGGAAATCTGTAAGCAACCGTTCGCTGTATTGGTCCCAATCTGTGAGAACTTCTGCCAAACCATCATTCCATAGTTTTGCAGTGCTTTTTAACTTTGTTTGGACAGCGAATGTCAGTGTTTTATCGTTCCAATCGTATGCTTCTTTTAACCTATTAATTCGTTCAACAAATTGCTTACTATTCAATGATGTTTCATCATTCGGGTTGAATTCCGGCAATAGTTCCATGATGTCACGGGCTTGATGGAAATTAGACACATATGGAGGTTCTTGTAGTTGACGCGGATTATTTTGCGTTTTCGAATCGTTTAATTGATCTTTAAGACGTTCAATTTCTTCCTTCAAATGGTCTATGACTGCATTATTGGAACTAGTAGTGGCGTCTTGCATATCACTTATTTCTTCGCTACCGATAGTTTCAACAACTCTAGCAATTAATTCAGGTTTATTTCCTGTGCATGATATTTCTGTTTTTCTTAATATTGTTTCAGCTGATCTATTGTCAGACTATCTACTCTTTTGGCCATTTTCGATCAATATTCGTTTTGTATATTAACACACCAGATTTCAATAAACACAAATGCGATTATAAATTTTTATTCTGCGGATTATAATGTCCAGAGTTTTGTTCACAAATTTTATTTTAAAAAAATAGAAAAGGTCTTTATGTGCACGCAAAGTATCAAACATTTTTTTGAAAAAATTCCACATTCTAGAAAATAGTCTCGTTTTTCTATGTTTTATACACGCACACGATCAAAACAATAACGATTGCAAAATTCTATGAACGTATTAAACATGCACAGTCTTGTACACAAATTTTGTTTTCTTCTCTTTATTCGTAATCTTTTTTCCGTGAACGCACACAAATTCTTACACACACTATCACAACGATTGCAAAATTCTTTCCCACAATTTTAAACATGTACAGCCTTGGTAAAAAAAATTAATTTTTCGTCACTCGTTTGTTTATTTGGGAAAAAAAAACAAATTTTTCGACGATTTTAATGCTATTTTTTTTCATGACACTTTTCGTTTTTCCGATTAAATGATAATATCCCACTTTTGAACTGTTAAGAATATGTATATATGTTTTTATCTAATCTAGGATGGAATTGGAGCATGAGGGCGGATATTAAATTATTCGGGAAAAATGATGTGAAGATAAAACGCGGTTTCTTAATATTAATGCGGTAATAATACATTAACCAAATAAAATGAATAAAAAAACTAGTAATCCTTTTCGGCGGCAGTTTAAAAAAAAAACTATTTATATTCGGCACGGTTGTCGACTATATTTGGCGGCGGTTAGCAATAGGCTCTGTGTATACGGCGGCGGTTGCAAATAAACTGTGTATTCTTTTTGTTCTCGACGGTCGACTGGTATTTGTGTTTACAGTCCAGTGGCGGCGGTCATATATGAGTTACGTATTCTTTCCAGCGGCGGCGGGTTATAGGTCCATGACAATATTGTTAAGTTCGTAGACGTCTTTGTTCTTGGCCGCCAGAATAGTTCATTCACTTAGCCAATCGTGATTCTTGTAATTGGTTTGAATATTGGGAAATACCTTTTCAACCAATTCTTCTTTTGACGTCACTAAATTGCAGAAATTATGAGGCAATGAAATTCGTTCTGACGTCGGATCAACCGGCACCTTTCCGTTCCCAATTTCCAGCAATTGATGTGAGAATATCTCTGCTGACCGATCGTTTTACAGCTAGACTCGCATATTTGTAGTCAACTTTAACGTCTTAACGTGTTGCCGCAAAGTAGAGTATTTCAGGCAAGCATTTGTTTCGTCCGCTGGTGTCGATCGAGGAATTACTGGTAATGTTTGCCTGAAATCTGCTGCAAGCAATAACTGTCTGGAAAAATAGCAAATGTTTTGATATAAATATATACAACCATTTGAAACGGATGTCAAATTGTGATAACTTTCCATATTGCATTGGATAACAAATGCAAAATTTTTTATCATAATTCACTCAATATTACGGAAATTATTGAAGCAGAAAAATTGTTAACTCAAAATAATAAGTGGTACGGGAAAAGTGAAGTTCATTTTTATTATGTTAAATTAAAAATATTAATAAAAATAATATTGTAATGCAAAATAAAATTTATTTTGAAGATTAATTAATATAATTCATGTTCTTATTGTAACAATAAAAAGTTTAATAACATATTTATTCTATAATAGAGTAATGACCCCATGCCAATCTGTAGTGATTATCTTTTATTAAATATATTCTATCATCACATGGACTTAAACCGATTTTTGATTGTGTAACACTGCTAACTTCATTATTTTTGATTGGATTAAATTTTGTGAAACAATCTTATTAATATTGTCATTCAAACACTCCAAATGATGATTAAATGTTATTCGATTTGCAACAATATGTTTTTTAACTCCCTTTGATTTTTTAAATTTATCTTTACCTTCTGCTTGTACTGTATACATTTTCGATTTTAGACAAACGAATTCACTCATAACTTTACCTTTCATCTCATCTTTCATAATGCCTAAGACTTTTTTATTTAGTAGGGGAATATTTCATTCATTATCAGGAGGATAATCAATTGTAGGAAAATGTGAATGACAATCACGTAGGATTATCGCATATAAATCAAAATATACCACTTCATATTTTAGACTATCAGTAACCGTATATAAAATACTACATTTATCGTTAAATTGAGGTTTCATATATTCATAATTAAATTCATAAATTGTTGTTTTAGAAATATCTAAAATAGCCATACCGATATAAATTGGTTTGTTGATAACAATTTCTGTTTTATTTTATATACCAGCCTTTTATCATTCAAAATAGAAAGTCAATTGATTATTACACAAGCCCGTATAGATGATGTATATAATAAATTTAAACAACATTTTGAAACAAAATTAGAAACAATTGAGGAGCTTTTAGAACAGAATTAAATTTCAAAATGCAATGAACTTTTACTACTTTTAGTCCATGTTTTAATACCTTCTTTTAATTGCGGACAAGAATGAATCAGTATTTAATAACATTATGTTATGAAATTTATATCTCTTATCTATTTCATAATATCAAAACTGCAAAATAGATCATTTTTTAATAATAGTACCGGGGGACTCAGCTTTGCTCGGTAAGGTAAAGTTAAAGTGTGTCGAAAAATTTCGAAAAATTTAAAATATAGAAATCTGAAAGTTCCTACATATCCATATGTTTCAATTTTCGGCAATTTTTCAACAAATTTTCGGTAACCTTGATTTCGGATATTCTTTCTTTACTTCTGTTCTTAGCAGCACAGCTAGGTTGAGTTGAAGTAGTCGACTGCTCATCAAAATATCATGGGTCGAGCAATACGTCAGAGTGCAAAGGCCGCGGGAGCAATAAAACTGGCAAGTTATACTGAAGACAGTTTGAAATAGTAATTGCAATTGGCCATGAATTGTAAAATTGTTGAAAATACCAAGCGAGGAGTATCGAGGGGGAAGTGAGTTTTGTAGTGGAAAATCGAAAGCCCTTAGCCCCTTAGTAATACTGGAAAGTTTCATTACGATCGGACCACCCAATTTGCAGCCACCAGGCGTGGGGTATCGAGGGAAGGGGAAAAGTGAGTTTTGTAATCGGAAAATTGAAAGTCCTTAGGCCCATTAGTACTACTTTAAACTTTCATTTAGATCGGATGACCCAATTAGAAGCCACCAGGCGAGGGGTATCGAGGGAGACGAAAAGTGAGTTTTGTAGTAGGAAAATCGAAAGCCCTTAGCCTACTTAGTAATACTGTAAAGTTTCATTAAGATCGGACCAACCAATTAGAAAATACCAAGCGAGAGGTATCGAGGAGAGGGAAAAACGAATTTTCTCAGAGGTGAGACCTATCTGGATCAATTTCTAGTCCCCGAAAACCCTTAACTCCCAAGTTTCGTGAAAATCGTTAGACAGTTTTCGAGATCGTTGTGCAAACATTCCTCGTATTATACAAGTATAAGTAATAATTGTGAAATATGCATCAAAGGTAGTAGAAGTAGTAGTAGTAATAGTAGTAGTAGTAGTAGTAGTTGTAGTAGTAATAGTATACTAGCTAATCATAATTTTTAATATAGAATATCAAAATTATATACTAACCTTTTGTTATTCAAAATATCGCATTCAATTTTAGCATTTTATCATTTTATTTAGAGCAATAAAAAAAACAGCGGGTATCAAACTCTTTTAGCTTGTGTACCCCTTGACAGCTCATTATCCTAAATTGTGCCCCTTACATTAGAAAAGTGTTTATATTTTAAATACTCCTAGTTGTTATTATTTTAAACTTGTTCCAGCACTAAATAAATAGCATTAACATAACCCTAGGGGTACGTCTACCATAGAATCGCTGCTCTAGAATATTCCTAAAGCTCTATACTAAAACCTTCAACAAAACCATCTAGTAAAATCTAGAAGCTCCTGTTATTTAATTCATATCTCATACTTAAACCATCAGCAAAACATGAAAATATTATCTTCTCTTATACTAAAACCATCCTTATCCTTAGGGGATTCAATGACGTCATGCCATCGGGGAATCCCAATAACGTCACAGTAATTCAATTTTCTAGAACAACGTAGAATATTCTCGAACAATCTAGAAGATTCTCTCATATCTCATACAAAACCCATCAAAAAAACTTGAAAATATTATCACATCTCATACCAACAAAATGTGCTATACGCCGATTTTACAATTCAACCACAATATTCTATTCTTATCACATACTAAAAACAACAGCAACAAAACTTGGAAATAAATGTATTTGAATTTAATAAAATGAAAGAAAAATATAACAAATAAGAGGAGAGAGAGAGACAACAAAAGCCGGAAATAAATGTAAAATGAACCTCCATAAGAAAATACACGCGATTTTGCGTTAGAACTCTTATTGCCATACTACTCAGGTGGCTAGTGAAATTGGTAGAAATTTTTAAAATTAAATAAAAGAGAAATATGTGTGACTAATGTCATGACAAAAGAAAAGAGATGGCAAGATTTTATAAAATAGGTTAATTTTTCATTGAAAACCCACGAAATGGGATTCAATTAGAATGACAGACTGATGGACAGAAGATTCTGAAGAGGGCTCCATCCGAAGCAAATTTTTAAATTGGTGTCGGCAGATGGTTTTGCCATCATCGGGGCCTTGATCCCACCCAAAAACCAAATCAGAACAACATATCCCTTTGTGGATCGCTTCGGCCCTGCAAATACGCCTGAAAATTTCGATGCCCACAACCTATAAAAATGAAAAAAAAAAGCAAACTTCCTACGCTCAATCCCGCGTTGAAATTTAGCACTTCATTTAGTTACATTTTTCAACCATTCCAGTGTGCACAACCCATGAAAAGCAACCAATAACAAGGCGATCTAAAAAAAAGTCAAAAGAAACCAAAAGCAAACGTTTTAAACGTAAGTTCACATTATTTATTAACATAAAATTTATTATTCCGAGAAAAAAGATTTAAGTTAATATCAACTAATTTCTATTTTAAATTTTTCACTGAAGAAAAAAATAACAGAGAACGTACTAAAATTTAAAAAAAAGCGTAAAAATTATCTGTTTTTATGGTCTTATATTACAATATCTATGTTTTTAGTTTTAATTTTAGATTATGTATTTTTTTAGAGTGCTAAATTAAATAATATCTTTTTTTGTTTTAGTAAAAAAAATTCTATGTTTTGTTTTAATTTGAATGAATGTTTTATTTAACTTTTGTGTTTTTATGTTGTATGTTAAATTTATATTCTGTTTTAGTTTTGCCTGGATTTTAATGCCGTTAATTTTCATAATTTTCATTAATATTCATTGTTTTATTATACCAAACACAAGAAAATAATAACTAACAACTGATTAAAAAAAATTGATATCATTGAAAATTTTAACAAACTTTTAGAAACTTAATTAAAATCTACACTAAAGGAAATCCTTAAAAAACCCCGTCCAATTTTTGGGCTTATCACATTCGAATTTACTCGTAAATTCTTTCAGTAAAATTAAAGTTAAGTTACTCGAAGAAAACGGCCTGATCTTGTTCTATTCGAATTCGACTCAAAAACTGAAGAAAACTAAGATTTTTTTTAAAAAAAACTTATATATAAAAGAAACACAGAAAAGCGTCCTAATATTTCAGCTTTTAACATTCGATTTCTCGTTTTTTCTGATTTTTCCCAACCACAATTTTAAAAGCGAACGCCTTCCGATTTTTTTTTAAAAAAAACTTCTCGCTTTTGGTTTTTGTTTTATTTTTTTTTTAAAGTCATAAGAAAATCTTGTTGGAACTTTTAATTCAGCCGCCTGTTATTTTTATTAAAATCAAAAAAGGAAAAAAATGAAATGTAGTGGCGTAAAAACCAAATCTCGCAGGCGATGATTTCGCATGTTAAAACGCAGGTTCTCAATGAATGTGCGAACGTTCAATGAGAAGCTGAAGAGCATGTGAGTGCATTGGGGGTCAGTAAGGTCTTGAACCAGCCCAACGTAGGACTCGACCACACCCTGAGAAGTTGTATATTGCACAGATTAAGCGAGCCGGGCTTTCTACTGCCGTAAATCTTTGGCATGAAATACCCCCAGCCTTTTGCCTCGAAGACCTTCAAGTTCTTATAGCGTGCTTCCTACGGCACGTACAATTCGGCATTTCAGGAACTTACGGCTGAACTTAGCGTTTATGTTTTTCAAAAGTCGCTAAGTGTGAAGTTCCTTTGGTGAATCTCTTGTCCGGGCACGTAGGTAGTGCATTTCACCCGTTTGTTGTACTGTCTTTCGTGTCCTTCATGTGCTCTCTCAATTTTCTTCTTCACTCTTTCCTGAATTAACTTACAGTGGTCACTAGGCGTAAGTACTCCAAAATCGTGATTCGCCACACACTGGAGTTTACGGAGAAGTTGGTAAGCGCTTCCGCGTGTCATCATGTGCACGCCGAATACTAGGGTGTATGGATCGGATCCAGTAAATGAATGGACAGTGCTTCTTGAAACACTGCCGATACTTCCCAGATTCTGGTCCCACTCCCGATGATCTCCATAATTCCTAGGCTCGTATAGCGGCCACAATGGACCGATATACACGTTACTATGCGTTCGAGTGCGACGAATACACTTCCGCGCGTATGTGCTTAACGCGTAAGTCTTCAGGACAGTGTAACGACCGCCTTTAGGTTGACCAAGAAAATCGGGCTAGTAAATGGTATTTCGTCGAAAACCTAAAAATAGGGAAAGAGAGATAACTCTAGTTTCGTCAAAATTGAAAGAAATTTTCCACTTATCTGTCTGTTCATGTTGATGCCCATATTGGTGTAAAAGTCCAATATATGTCCGTCTGGAAAAAAAGGGAACTATTACTTGTAGAACTTTATATTTCAGGAGTTGATACAAAGCGTCTTGGAGATGGATGTTTTTTTTGTGGGAATATAATTCCTGGAAGGAGAAAACAGCAAAATAATATTGATATTAGAAATTATTTTAGAAAATTAGAAACTTACCTGTTCTTTAAATTTGTTAAAAATCCCCAAAATGATGATGGGCAAATGCTAAACGACGTATGATGGTGATGAACTTTCAAACTTACTTGTCAGATGTTGAATATTGAAGAAGTGTTTTATTCACTGGATTTCATGTCTTCCATGCAGTGTGGCATACTTTCGAAATCAGCGAACTGTCGGGAATTGATCTAAATGGAAATAAGATCAGTATTTCAAAAATAATTGGTGAATTGTTGTAGGGTTGGTAGATTTAACCTCGTTCCCTTTGATGGTTTTCTCCTATGCATTTCCTCTCCAAAGAGGACTATAAATTTGTAAGCACCTATTTTTTAAAAGGAGGTATTCGATATTTATATGGACACCATGAAATACTTAATTGTTTTCGGTTCTGTTTTTTAAAAAAAGACAAAAATGGATATAATTTTAATTTAATTAGCCCTCGGAAAATCAGTGAGCAGGGATAGATTTTCTTTAAGCGGAGACGACAACCTTACGATAAAGAAAACGAAATTCGATTTCTATGAACAAAATAAGCAAAAAAATTAAAAAGAATTCAAGCCGAAAAGGCTTTAAAATCACATATTAAAATTATAGAATTACATAAAATATTTTGTAAACAATTCTAAAGAAATTATGTGAAGATCCAAAGTACTACGTGAATTTGACTCAGGTCTAGTTATCCTGAGGTCTTTGAAAGGCTGAACACGACAGGATCTAGAGGTTCTTTTCTTTGAAAATTCTGTCGCGTACGGTGAAACTCTGCTCGCTTAGAAAATTTTTTTTTCTTTGTTCGGAAAACCGTTGTTTTTTTTGAAAATTTTCTTCTTTTTTTTAACTTTCCTTTGTTTTTTTACCTATTACTTCTTTAAATAAGTACGAAAGGAAAGAATTTAGTATGAGTGGTGTAAAAATAAATAAAAGGAATATAAAACATTATAAAAAAAAGTTGATTCTTAGGTTCTACCATCATAAAAATGTAAGGAGGAAAAATCTGTTAATCAACAACAGTTTTTTTCGTAAAATACTCACCAGGGCATTGACGTCGAAGATCAGCTGCTAGAAAAAAAAGGAAAACAACAATCCAGTGGAAGATACACACACTCACACGCATTTAAGCAACTTCTAACGGTACTAAACCGATTAATTTTTTTTTATTATTTCTATATTTTTGTTTTCTTTTTGTTATTAGGTGAATAGAAACATTTTATACGCAAATTTTTCGTTTAACTATACACAAAAAAGGGGAAGAAAAGTGAATCACAAGAAAGAAAAGTATTCATTTTCTTTTTCGCGCACGGATTATCGATATTCCAACTTATTTATTCGCATCGCGCTTAATTTAAACAAATAAATTAATTATAAGTAGTGGCTGCGGCCATACTGCTTATTGACATTTGAAATGCGCTCGCTCGACATTGCCAAATCACAAAAAAGGAACTAATTTATGTTCTAAATTTGGTTTTTTTTTATTATAATTTTCTAGTATTTTTATTTTGTTTATACTTTCTTATACAAGAAAACAATTGTTTAATTTTGGTTTTCTTTGATTTTAAACATTAATTTAATTTTTTGCGGTTTCGATTTTTTTTTTAATATAATGTTGGTTAAGTGATAAAATAAATAACTGCTGGTTCATCTATCTCTTTCTTAAAAATTTGTTTTAGAGTTTAACTTGCTTAAATATTTATATATATTGTATTATTTTCATTGAGTGTCAATAAAAGGAAAGTATTGTATTTTTTTAGTGAACATTTTCGTTTTACTTACCATATATTATTTTTCTTGAAAAGTGTAAATTATGTTATGAAGATGTGCTAAAGCAAAATTGGAAGAAGGGGAGAGTTGATCATGATGCGCTATGTTTGAGGAACAAACCACAAACAAATAGGATGTGCATCATCTTACTTGAGTTGTTTCTGTGTTATTGTGTTTTTTTTTATTCGTTTATTAGCACACTATCTACCATGGGAATCACTGGCCTAAGTCTGGCCCTGAGACGCCCGGCAAAAGTGTGCAGGACCAGCAAGCTCAGATGAAAAATGCAATAGCAATTACAATCAAATGTTACAAATGGCGCCCGAGAGCAGGGATTTGAAAGATTTTTTCCAGGTCTATACCAATATGTTCGTTTATTTAGCCTTTTTACAGTTTTATTTTCTTTTTAGCAATTTTTAATTTCATTGAAAGTCAAAACCATTCGTTTAATGGCAGTAATTTCTTGAATTTTTTAAAATTTAAGTGAAACAATTTTTTTCCCTATAGCATGTTTGGTGAAATCTCATTTTTTTTCCAGTTTTGAATAAATTTTCTATTGTTTTTGATTGATAGATTTTTTTTTTATTTTTGTTTATCGCGTTTACGTCTTTTTCGTCGAATATGGTGATTCCATTTATCCGGAAGGAGATAATCGTTTGAAGACAAGAATAACTAAATAATTTCAAAGTTCCATTTCTTACCCGTGAAGGATAATTTATCGCTCGTACATGGTCTATTGTTGAGAATTGCGCATTCATCCAATGAGATCTTGCACGGGTTTGAATAGGTTATCCGTGATACATGTTAAAAGTGAATATTTTTGTTTTAGCTATTGTTATTTCAGTTCCTTTCAAAGTTTATTTTTGCCTTTCAAATTAAATTTCCTTGCCGCCTGATTCTAATTTATTTAAAAAAAAGGTGTGAGTGACACTGCTCTCACGGTAGTTGATGTGTAAACATGTATGCTCGTTAGCGTTGCATGTGGGAATATCACAGAGGTTGTGGTTTTAATAAGCTTGAGATTTGGGTCTTTTATTGAAATAAAGCTATTATATATATTTAATGTGAAAGACAAAATTTATTTTTAATGTTTAAGTGAACAAATAATTGGTTTGTGGTAACTGAAATAGGAGACGTATACCGTCGTCTCAAGTGTATTGATGTACCGTGAAAATATCGCATCGATTGTCGTTTTTGTGCTCGTCGTTGGAATGTGTCTGTTCGAATTCATTTCCAAGTTTAATTTTTCCCGCAAGAATGAGCGGCTCTGCCTCATCTAAGGCGAAGTTAATATTCAAGTCGCCTTCCAATGTCATGGGTAATTTGTCGAGGTCTGCCCAAGCTCAGCGGATCGGACCGGAGTGTATGGTAAAAGAACAAAATGAATGAATTTCATAATTGCGTGGACTGGTTCATTTGGCGAGATGTACACGACTACTGAAAGTATCTTCTGTCCGTTTTGCATTACAAATTTAGCTGCACAAACGTCTCCGATTGCTCTTGACGTCATTGCGGCACTCGAAATTTGGCCATCTGTAATAGTCACATTTGGTATATTTATACGTGCTGTATCAGGCTTCTGATATATCGCTACACCACCAGCTCGTTGGCCTTCTCTTTTAAACTGCACGGAACAATCAAAGTTTGGAACGGAAATATGCTCAACGTTACGTAGCCAAGTTTCGCTGGGCATCAACAAAGTACACTGTTGAGTGACCGCATCTGTGAGGTCGCTGTTGTGTGCCATAAGACTTTGACAATTAAACACGAAGAATGATATACATAGATTGTGATCCAAAATTTGTTAAATCGTGTCCTGATAGGTGTGTAACGAATTATTTGCAAGTCTAGCAACTTTATTTTGGAGTGGAATCAAGGTGCGTGCAATTCTCCGCCCATGATGAAATTGTCGATTCTTGTTTGGTGCAACAATGAAAAGTCCATCGAGATCAGCTACGTAGACGAGCTGTTCGTCATGCGAGTTGTCGCATGCGTAGACAACTTGGTCGAAAGTTCCAACTTGTGATTTATGAATCGTCATACCAAAGGCAGGAATGAGAGGAAAATGATTTCGCTTGGCACTTATTGTTCGATTCGTGTGGGAACCAAGTCTTTTGCTATCTCATTTCGTAGTACGTATCTTGTCGCGAGTCTCATCACTTTTCGACCAATTTTGCAATTTTCAGGAAATCGTAACCACACGCGCTTCACCGTGCCGTTGTCTTGCCGAATGCTATTGTTTTCAAAGTTCTCTTCGTCAATATTATTGCCATCAGTTTGGGTCTCGTTCTCATATTCAATGAGTTCCAAAAACCCTACGGCTCCGTTTGCTAAACCATCGGACACGTCAATATTCGTCGATATCATGTAAGGCCGCCATTTAACGAGCGTAAGTTCATATGGCAATCCTCCAGTATCCAAAACGGCCTTTTTGTGTAGCTGTTGTCGAACGTGTGCTAGTTGTTCAGCGCTATTGTAGCCGGAGAAAATGTTTTTTGCTACAGATAACACTTTCTCTGAGGCAGTGTTAAGAATCTCTCTTTTGTAATTATCGACGTCGTGATTTTTGAAGAACAACCGTACTCCGTTGGGACGTTGTTCGTCAGCTTCGTCTTTAGTGAAGAAGCGGGAATCGATCAAATTCTGTTCGCACTCGTCCAATATTTGGCCGTTTCCGACTTTTGTAAGCAAACCCGAGAAGCTGACGTTGGCTTGACGCATAACTTCGTTGAGTTCGTAGAATCTCAGGCTCCGCCACAATGTTGGACCTACCATGGTGTTTTTGATTGTTTATAAATAGCAGTTGCGTGGACAGCTGGTAATTGGCGTAGATCCCCGATGAGAAAAATGTCTTCTGCACTGTAAAAAGAGTCAACAGTTGTGATCTGTTTCAATCGCGAGTCAATTTTTTCGTTCAATTCCACTGATATCATGCTGATTTCGTCAATTAAAATGCATTGGATGTACTTGAAGAGACTGCGATATTGTTGGGCCACTTCAAGTGATAGAGGCAGCGTCCGCCGTATGGAGAGTTTGAAAGCGGTATGGACGGTTGTTCCATCAATAGCAACGGCTGCTTTCCCTGTCGACGCGCAGGTGAGATATGCATTGCAATACCCATCGGTATGGCCGAAGCGATTGTAAATTTCACGGAGCAAGTTGATGACGGACCTTTTTCCGCAGCCAGCAGGGCCAGTGAAGAAAATTTGCAAATTTTGCTGAGTCTCGTTGTTTAAGAGATGTGAGATGACATGCAGTAAGAGACTATTCTGGCGGTGATTCGCTGAACGCATCAGACGATTAAAATCCGACTTGTCCATGACGTTTTCACGTTTTTTAACTATAGAGCCAAGACGATTTAGAGTAGCCAGTCTCAAGTCCGCGTTGGCATCCGTATTAGCGTTTGCAAGGAAGTCAGCATAAGGGTCTGTATCTCGTTCGTCCTCGTTGGCTTCATCAGTGCACAATTCTCGACAGATTTTGATGGTTTTAGCGATATCGATAGTCGCCTCGAATTCTCGCCTTCGCTCCATTATGAGCACATCGTTCTCGTCATAAAGTTGAACGTATTTTTTTCCAGCCAGAATTTCATTTTCCTCGCCACGGAAAGGCAAATGCAAGGTGACCAATTCACGTTTGTATTCATTTCGATCAGCCGTCATGTCATAGTTCCGATACCTAATGACTCGCTGCACCTTACGTCGTTTCCACTCATTTGCTTTCGATACTGTATAATATGCAACAGCCTGAGCCGAAGTAATAACATTTAAATCTTGAGGCCTACTTTGATATTTGTCAAAACAGTTTTCTAGCCAAACGTCACATGAGTCCTGATCAACATTTTCTTCTTCCAATAACTTGTTTGATTTTCGAACGCGATCACGCTCCACTGGCCATGAAGTTGGAATATAAACCACCTTGACAGAGCTCCTTGACTTGTCTTGTCGAAGAAGATACCAAGCAGCTTCTTGGCTGGTGAGTTCTACAGAGTTTAACATATCGACACTGAGTTTTCTCGCTATCTCGACTATATCGAATTCAGGGTGCTCGTCCATGGTTTCAATAATTTTCTGCTGAAGGTTGCTGATGCCCCTATCCGTTTTGTTCACATATTCGACCACATATGTGGCGCAAGAGTATTCCTCAGTGATGAACTGCACGTCCATATTTGAACCTAGCACACTGAGTATAAACGGATTAAATGGGTTCATCCACTTGTCTGTAGGTTGACGTTTGAGGAATGCTCGTGGCCTGGTTATGCCGGCTCTCAAGATATCCAAGTACGTATTGTACGACTTGATGTTGTTTACTCTTAAGAACTCGTCCAAATCGGGATAATCATTATCTTCGAGTGCTTTCCAGATACGCTTATAAATCGTTGAATACGGCATGCGACGTGGATCTGTTTTTGCCATAGGTTGAAGTAAAACTGTTGAGCGACTTGGCATGAACGGCGCCTCAAAACGACAAGCGGTGGAATTTCTTTTCTTGTAACACGTGAACGTATGTTTATATCGCTGAAGCTTTTGATGACCAGAAGCATCAGCTGGAGATACGGAGACAAGTCTGTCAATTAGACTCTCAGCTGCAGCCTTATCTTCTGCTATGGCATCGATTGGAGGTTCATTCAACCAAAGCAGTATATGCGCGTGTGGACTACTGCGGTGCTGGAATTCGACCCGTTTGAAGTAATGCTGGACGTAGTGATTTCCAAAGGGGCTGAAGCGTTTCGATTGTGGTATACCCATAATGACTTGCACGAGTTTATTGAAATGGATAGCACAAGTGACGGGATCCTCGTTGATGAGAGTAGCTTTCGAATTGTAGTGCATATTCGCGAGATCGTCTGAGTTGATGTCCGCTCCCTTATTTCGGAGTGTATACAGGAGTTTCATTAATTTTGGCCAACCAATTTCATTCACGCTCATCGTTAAGAAAAATGTAGGTCTGCCTAACTGGCGAATCATTGCAAAAGGGTCTCTCTTTCTTTGTGACCAGTAGTAGACGGAATTAGGAATCGACCGCAAGAACGCCAAATTTTTTTCGATACATCCATCGATGAAATCAGTTGATTCTATTTGTTCTCTGGTGAGTTTCGTATCCTTCCCAATCAACTAGAAAGCAACTGTCAATTCATTTCGTGTACGTATTCGTAAGATTTTCATTGCCATGTACAGCAAGTGCTGTGTAGTCACTCCACGTCTATCTGCCCTTCGCAATTCAATGGTTCCTATCATGTACCGTGTTACAACGAGTCCTTCCTTGAAAGTACGAAATTGTCCGAGATAAATAGAGGGAAATGACAACTCCTCGCAGTGTTCGTCGAACAGTACACTCCGCGGAACCTCTTTTTCTGCCGGAGCTATTCGTAGATATTTATCTCCGTTCCAGTAAAGAGTCTGTTGCTGAGCATGTAGACTTTCTTCTATGTTGATTTCTTCACTAAGATCTTCGATGGAATCAACCGCTGGCACATTCGTTGAGCAAAAGGACTCGTTAATAGTAATGTCATAGAATTTTAACATTGGTGTGTCGACGAGGTTCCGTAGCCAAGTCTTGATAACGCGTTTCTTAACCATGCCGACAAGGTAACTTGATTTGTGTATCTTTTTGCGCTTTATATGAACGTTGATGCAGTAATCGTCGTCGAGCTCTCGAGGTAGACGGTGAACCATAGTATGAACGGAAACTGGAACATTTATAACTTGTCCAAGAATTCCATATTGACCTTGACCATGTCTAAGTCTTCTTATTTGCATAAATGGCAAGCGAGGTGATATTAAATATTCAGATACTAAATGAAGCTGTGGCAAATTATCTGGCAGTGGAGGATACTTGAAACCGTTTGTCGTAGATAAAGTAGGTATTCTTCCTCTCTACAATGAACAATAACAAGTGCCGCTCACTCGTCTCGATTGCACATTTATATCAGCAAATTCTGTTGAGAGAAGAGTTGTGGAATCAGACGGAACTGGCTTTAAATCGTTCTTGTACCATAATCTGTCGCATATGGCATATGCTAATCCAAAATTATTCTCTAAAAACTTCTCTCTGAACTGAGCATGAGCTTTATCGGGTATAAAGAAAGCTGTATAAGTAGTGGTTGGCACTGACGGCGTCAATTGTTCTTCGATCTCCTCGTTTGGCTGTACTTGAATTGTTGCAGTCGAAGCGGAATCCATTGGCATCGGTGTGGGTTCATTGGAGGCCAACGGCATAGTTCTCGTCTCATTCGTTGCCAGTTAACGTGTTGGATTTATAGTTACTGCAGTCCTTTGTCGGAGCCGATAAGCCCTCGTGTTTTCAGCAATTTTGGCTCTTCGATGTTGAGTACTTTCAAGTGACTTCGTAGATTCCCTTTTATTTGTTTCCTCAGCCTTTTTCGAGCTCGATAAGCACGGGAAGACGCAGCTCCTTTTTCTTTTTTCGCAGTTGGTTCATCTTGATCGGACGTTTGTTGAGTGTAATTTTCCCTCGGTGGATCCGACATTTTACTAGCAGACCAAAGGAAGCTGAATCCTGAAATTGATATAAATATATTAAAATATCAACCTTCCGAGGCAATAGGACAAGAAATTATATTTATGGATCGATCCGCTGTATGAATTGACTTCGTTGAGTCCTGATTCTCTTCGAGGGGATGTTTTAATAGGTAAATGTGGCAGAAGTTGATATAAATTAAAATCATAAAAGAGTTAACATTGTAGTGATGACATAAAATTAAAATTTTTTAAAATCTTGGGACAATTGTAATGCGCAGAGACAAAAATGTAAAAAGGAGACATTTCTCTATTAAAACGTGTCCCCTCGAAGTAAATGAGACCTCTGCTAAGTTAATTCACACACCTGTTTGTTATGAATTATGTGCAGACTGTCAAAATTGAATTCACAAGGAAAACAGAGGTTCAAATGGATTTTCATGGGCGGAGCCTATGATGATCACAGTCGATTTTTCAACTAGCCTACCGAGAGCAAAGATGTTTACACATCAATAATCCCCATGAAAACCTCCACAACTTTGCTGAACATTGTAATCACGTGTGACTTCTATATAAAAAGTTCAAAAGTTTATATTGACTACAACGCCAGAGTGGTGAGAGATAGAACTATATGGTCTGCGACAAAAATAGTCCCCATCAAAACCTTCACAACTTTGCTGAACATTGTAATCGGGTTTGACTTCTATAGAAAAAGTTGAAACGTTTATATTGACTACAGCGCCAAAGTGGTGAGAGATAGAACTATATGGGCTTCGACAGAAATAGTCCCCAAGAAAACCTCCACAACTTTGCTGAACATTGTATTCGCGTGTGACTTCTATATAAAAAGTTCTTAAATTTCTATTGCCTCCAGCGCCACAGCGGTGGCTAATTGAACTTTGTCGTGGGTGTCAAAGTATGCGCCATAAAAATCTCAATAACATTATCTCAGGTCAGAATCAGGTCCGATGTATACTTCAGATTATAAATGAGGTTTTCCAAAATGAGCTGTCAAACCCCCCTTTGTAACCACCCGACCCCCAATCTCCCCGGGAACAAAATTTCTCCACGTTTCAACTAATTCTCTACAACATGTCAAAAATCGTTTTTTTGTTGTTTGCTCAACGATATATTTATTTCCAAGTTTAATTTTTGATAGCTCCGCCCATGTGATGATCACAGTCGATTTTTCAACTAGCCCCTACCGAGAGCAAAGATGTTTACACATCAAAAAAAAAAGAAACATGTTTTGTTCCCTTTGGAGAATGGGTTACCTTCTCCATGCGTCTAACTATGATCAACCTCAAACCTTCTATCAGCAACCCATTAAAGTTATATAACTAATTCTTTCTAACTGGAAAATTTTTGAAGTGAAAACTTCTATAGCCACGTTGGAGGTGATTTGAAACTCGATCAAACGCTAAAAAAGCGACACTTTTTTACCGAGATGATATACCAGTCGATCAGAAATCATAAGAACAAAATTTTGCATGAAAAAATAAATATTTTTCAGATAAATATGCCCATACTATATTATATATACTATATATTATAAAATACTTTGTTCTGAAATTTTGCCTTGATTTCTTAGCGCCGTATACATAGAATACAGAATAGAGTGTTTCCTATTCTCTTCGTTTCTTCTTTGTGCGCTGTTTCGTAGGCAAATGAATGGGGATGGATAGTATGATATTATACACGGTATGCGAGCATAAAATATCACTCAGTTCTAACATTTATGTAAATAACAATTCATACAGGAACTAGCACTTAAAATGTTTGAAAAAATACACCTAGCCCTCGGTTTGCGTCGTAGATACGTTCCAAAATTTTGCAACGCATTCTGAAACAACGCAAAGTCTTAAGTGTAAAGTGTCAAGTGTTGGGTCCTGTACTTAACACACAAAAATAAGGATTGGTTTCTGGTAATAAATAAGAAGATTTGATTGTTCGTTAAAAATAAAAAAATCGTTTTATTCAAGTTCTTAAAACTAAACAATTGGTCGTAACTCTACGTTAAATAAGCGAACGAATATAATTTATTAATAAGAAAAAAAAACTGTGATGAAATCTCAAAAATTAAAGAAAAATATTGCGAAAATAAAACTTAAATGATACAAAAAAACTATTAACTTCATATGAGTAATTGTGCAAAAAAAAATCCTCCGTTGATTTTCCAAACTCAAGGAGGCGCTCCTATTCTTCCATTGAAATCAAGACTCCGTAGTTCTGAGAGAATTCCACTCGCCTTACAAATTAACCAAATCTGGATGATGAATTAAAGGAGTATGAGACCTAAATATTGATTTGCCAATAAAATTAAATTGTTACGACAATCATAATTGATTTTTATATGTAGAACTACCAAATGAATTCAATTTCTTTTGTCCCTGCGGATTTCAAATATGAACGATTGGTATTTATTCGGTGTAACCGAACCATTCACAAATGACTTTGATTAGTTTGACAAAAAGAAAAACGACTTGAAGCTCAAAATTGAATTGGTTTAAATATCCGAAAGTCAATTTTGAACTTGCACAAGATTCCAAATACAAATTGCTGGTGTTTATTCAGTGTAACCGAACAACCCGCATCTACAATCTTTCTTCGTTTTAAATGAAATTTGTAAGCATAAATCGCTGGTATTGATTCAATGTAACCGAACGATTCATACCTGAGACAATAACACACAGAACTACAGCGCAGAATGAAATCGGAGTCAATTCTGAACATTTAACAGAAACCTTGAACACAAACTGTTGGTATTGATTCGGTGTAACCGAACAATTTGAATAAAATTTCTTTCTAGTTCCTTCTCTGAAAAAACGTACACAATTACTTTTGAATTAGATCTGGTATAACACCAAGACGCAAATTCTATTGCAACGAATGTAATCAAAAAAATAGTTGGTATTATACCCGAACAAATTCTTTGAACATTTGTTAATTATTTATTTCAAAAAAAAATAACTTACCAAATTGTACTATTGAAAAATTATCGTTTGAATTTTATCGGTGAACTGTTTGGAAAAAACTGCAAACTGTATGACGAGCTCAACCCTTTTTATAGGCCAACTAATAACGGGTACCTCTCTCAAGAAAAAATAGGCACTACTGGTAATTTTGTTAAAATTGAGCATTCCGAATCGATTTCTACGCAATATTTTCCTGACCCGGCCATATTTCCTTGAGATCTTTGTATCAGAATACGTGGAATTTAATTTCCTACATGAATCCGTAACTTACTTGCATCTTCCGATAGTTTTTATTCTAGAAAATTCAAATTCTAATTTTCGTAAAGGTGTGAAAGAGTCTAACTGCGATTTCACTTTTCTCGTACGGAAACCCCTTTCGGACTTGCATATAAAATTCTACGTGAAGTGGCCCTCTTTAAATTAATTGATCTAATTTGTAAATCAATTACATTCTATTGTCTTTTTAATTCTAATTTTAATTTTATTTCATAGTTTGATTGATCATTTCAATAATTGATCCAATTTCTAAATTACGTTGTAAAATTATAAAATTGTGATCCATATTGATCCAATCTCATTCTTTGCATCGCAAACGACCTCTTCCAATATTGCGTAAACTAATACAACATGAACGGGAAATGTCAAACTTGTTGACAATATTGTGATTGGTGTAAACAAACAAAACGTAATTTGTTTTATCATTTTTACATTTCTTAATTAATTTCATTTTGGGTTTTTTAATTCAGAATATAACATAATTATATGTTGAGGAGACTCAACATTCTCCTCCCAAGAAAAAACGACGACTAATTAAAATTTGGGTTACTTTCTTATCTTGAAGGCATACCAAATTACCGTCCATTCTGATGCAGCAATAGCATTCTGTTTCCGGACTAACTTGATCTTGACTGACCGATTATGGTGCAATTTAATAGTTTTTTTTGTTTCGCCTATTGCCCTTGAGTTGGTCCCATGGAATTTTCGCTACTTTGTCGTTGGAGATCGTAAAGACTGTTCCTTCTTTCGTAGTGATAGTCACCAAATCTTCCTCCCTTGGTGGCATCACGAGATCAGGATTCATATTAAGCAATTCCTGAATATGTCGCAGTTGTTGTGGTGTATGTTGAGGAGTCCTTGGTACGGGTGGTGGAGGCCTCACCGGTGAAACAGCAAGCCGTCTTAGGGCTTCCCAGTCAATGTCTCTGCCAGGGGTGGGTGGTCGACTTGAATCCGACATATCTGAGTCGTTATCGATGATTAATGTGTCTGAATCCATCTGAATAATTAGTTTACTTATTATAAAAACAATACATTTAACACAGAGTACACAACACTTTCACATAGAGAATCTGCCACCGATTATTGATTAGCAGGGAGTCTGCAAATTTTCGAAATTGGTCGTTTGAATGTGCCTATTGCAGTTTTGATTGTGACTACTCTAACTAAATGGTCTCTACCTGGGTGTGTTTCGAGTACCCGCCCTAAATGCCATTGGGCTGGTGGCAAATTATTGTCCTTTAAGAGGACCAAGTCCCCGATAGCAATAATGGGGCTTTCCTTCAGCCATTTAGGTCTTTGCTAGAGTCGAGCCAAGTACTCCTTTGACCATTTTTGCCAAAATGCTTGTTTTAGTGACGTTATACCTTGCCATCTTGATAAAAGGGACATTTTTGTAGTTGCATAATTTTTCTCTGGAAGAGACAATATTGCGTTTCCTGTCAAAAAATGCCCTGGGGTTAACGCATCTACATCTGTTACATGCGCGGTTAATGGGCATAAAGGTCAAGATTTAAACACGCTTCGATGTGGATTACGGTGGTACTCCATTCTTCTTATGTGAGACATGTGTCTCCTAACACTCTTTTCAGGTGGTATTTGATAGATTTTACTCCTGCTTCCACAAACCGCCAAAGTGAGGAAATGCGGGCGGATTAAAATGCCAACTAATTCCCAAGTCAGCCATTTGAGGTAAAATCGCTTTGTTTGCATGTGTAATACATGCCTGTAATTCTTGGTTTATGAGTCTGTTCGCTCCAACAAAGTTCGTTCCACAGTCCGAATATACATCTGATGGACAACCTCGTCTGCTTATGGAGCGCCTGAACGCTGCTAAAAATGTTTATGACGTTCAGTCGGAAACAACTTCAATATGAATAGCTTTCGTGGCTAAACACACAAAAACACTGAAGTATCCCTTATATTTTTTCGAATTTGGATGTCTAGATATTTTGAGATGGATCGGGCCTGCGTAACCAATGCCGCAATGTCGGAATGGTCTAAAAATATTGACTCTAGGTGCTGGTAATTGTCCCATTAACTGGGTATGTCCAATACCGCGAAATCGAGCACACCGATTGCATTTAAATATTCGATGTCTGACCATATTCTTGCCATCCAAAATCCAATATTGCGAACGTAAAAAATTTAACGTTAGTTGAGTACCTCCATGCAATGTTTGTAAACGCGCCATATCAATTAAAATGTTCGTAACGTGGTGTGATTTTGGCAGAATTAGCGGATGTCGTTGGTTATAGGGAAGTGCGGAATTTTCTAATCTACCGTCCAGTCTGACTAGACTAGATTTAAAGGCAGTAACTTGCTGCCAGTATGTAATGATTTTCCTAACTTCATGCATTTGAGTTCCTCCGAAAATTCTTTCGTTTGCACATTTTTAATTATTACGATTTTGGCATGTTCTAATTCTTCGGTGGACAAGAATTCGTTTGGTATACCTTCCATCTTGCTACATTTTTTCCTAAAACGTAGACACCATGCAATGATTCTGGTCAGTTTCGTGAACGAAGAGTATCTTTCTAACCGATGGACCCTAGTTTCTATCGGCGTTACTACAATATTGACCGATTTCAGTTCAGAAATGTTTTCTGATATCGATCCAGTTTCTTTTGGCCATGATGGTCGTTTTCATTCAACCATGAAGGTCTGTGCCACCATAGATTGTGGTTTTTTAATGTCCGTGGGTCTATTCCACGTGAAGCGCAATCTGCTGGATTTTCCTTAGAAGGAACATACCGCCATGAATTGAAGGAACAATTTTCCTGGATTTTAACTACCCGATTTGCACGAATGTTTTATATTTGTTGGAATTACCTTTGATCCATGCTAATGTAATTTTGGAGTCGTTCCATGAAATGGACGGCCCATTTGGAATTTTTAGATCTTGCCATACTTGTCTGATTAGACGGCTCAACAAAACCGCTGCACACAATTCAAGTCGAGGTAGAGATACCAATTTAAGGGGTGCCACACGAGTTTTGGACGTGAGAAGGTTTACAAAAACACTTTCATGTTCATTAACGACACGCATAAAAACTGCTGCCGCAAATGCCTTAGTTGATGCATCGGATAAACCATGAAGTTGTATTTCTCTGTGTTTTGTTGTTTGAATCCAACGAGGAATTCGAATGTGTTTCAATTCCGTAACAATTTGGTTTTTCAACTGCTAAGTTGTCGGGTACTGGTTCATCCCATCCACAACCAGTCATCCACGGTTTTTGAAGCAGCATTTTTGCTTTCACGATACATGGAGAGATCCATCCTAATGGATCGAACAATTGGGAAACTTCGGACAGAATTTTTCTTTTTGAGTCGGTTTCATCTAATTCATTGGGAAGGTTAATATCGAAGTCAAAATAGTCGGCTCCTGGATGCCAACGTATGCCTAAAGCCTTTATTTGTTCACTTTCCTCGAATGTCAACGGTAGATTTTTTTCCCTGAATTTTGGTGGTATTGTATGGAGCAAATCAGGTTCATTGCTGGCCAATTTGCGTAAAATAAACCCTCCCCCCTTAAAAGATTTGTTAATTGACTCTGGATATTAAGAGCTTCGTCAATTGAATCAGCTCCTGTAAGTACGTCGTCTACGTAAAAGTCGTCCATTACCACTTGATGGAGCAATGAAAACTTTTCTTTCTCATCGTTGTCCAATTGTTGCAATGTTTTAATTGCTCGATATGGGGCTGGAGCTGTCCCAAATGTAACCGTTGTTAACGCATATTCTGAAATGGGTTCGTCTGGCTTGTCTCTCCAGAGAATCCGTTGGTATTGTTGATCTGATTATGCAACATTGATCATTCGGTACATTTTCTCAATGTCGGCAGTTAGAGCGTACCGATATTTTCGCCATTTCAATAATGTTGCATTTAATTTAGGTTGAACCGTTGGACCGACCTTAAGATGTTTGTTCAAGGTTTTGCCATTTGAACTTTCGGCAGATGCATTAAAAACGACACGGAGTTTTGTCGTACTACTGTCCTTGATGACAGCGTGGTGAGGGAGATAAAAATGGGTCGAAGGGTTTGAGAGGCAACGTTCGCTCTCGAGTACAGGCTTCATATGATTAAGACTCAAATATTCTTTAATGCAGGCTGTATACTGATGATAAAAATCCGTATTCCTAGCAAATCGAATCATTTTTCTGCAAGGTTCCGACTATTGCCCAGATCAGGCGGTCGTGTAAAAGGTAGGCGTACCTCGTATTGTCCGGTAGACAATCGTTTATTGGTAATTTCGAAAAATTGTTCGCATTTCAATTCCTCGGATGTCATGTTTCTTGGAGGAAGCAATTCTTCCAACTGCCAGAATTTTCTCAGCTGAAAATCTAAATTATTTTCAACTGCTATTTGATAATTTTTGCACTTTGGATTTGTTTGATCGGTTTTGAGAACGTTTCCAAACAGAATCCAACTTAAAGACGTGTTTTGCGCTATTGGAGTATCAATAGGTCCTTTCCGTATTCCATCCAACAATATGGCAGAATATGCCTCAACCCCCACCAGGATATCTACTCTGCCCGGTTGAGTTAACATCGGATCTGCTAATATGAGATCCTGTATATGTGGCCAATGCCTGGCTTGGACACGCTGTGTCGGCATCATTGCTGTAATTTTTGGAAGTATCATGGCTTGAAGATTGAATGAGAATTCTGAATCGAAATGTGCCCTCATTGTGAAGGACACCCTTTTGTTAATTTGTGCAATTTGTGATGTTCCAAGGCCTGTTACTTGGAGAGACGTTTTCCAGCTTTTGAGTTTAAGTAACTGCACAGCTCGTTGCGTTATAAATGATACTTCCGAACCGGAATCCAACAAGGCTCGAAGACAAGAAGACCCCCCTTGTGGATTTTCTACTCTCACTAGAGCAGTGGCGAGTAGCCCATGACAATTTCCTTGGTGAAATTGTGTTTCATTATTTGAATGAAGTGCTTGTTTAGATAACAAAGATGCCGCCGGCTGACTGTTTGCTTCAGCTTTGTTTGAATCTATTCCTTGCTGTTTTCCTTGATCAGATTTTTTATCATCTGATGCATGTAATAGAGTGTGATGCCTCTTACCACACTTTTTACAATTGAATTTGTTCTTGCAATGTTTTATTAAATGACCTTTGCTTAGACAATTGTAATAATATGAACCCTTATTAATAAAACTTCGTCGCATACGAATATCCATTCCCAATAGTTTTTGGCAGGCATCTAATCCGTGTGACTGTTCACATAATGCACAACCCTTTGATATTCCGATATGATGATTATTTGTTTCCCTTTTTTGCTGAGTGGAATTGATATTGGGCTTGATGTCGGCCACCGCGTCTAATGTGCGATACCGAAGTTGTAAGTTCTTCTAGCGTTGGTACCTCTTGCGAATTTCCAAGCGTCCGTTCCCACTGATTTCTTGTTTCTGGAGGAAGACGCTGGGCGACTAAATGAATTACCATCAAATCCCATTCTTTAACTGGTACCTTTCTTATTCGTGCAGACATTCCGTCGTCTGATCGATTAAAGACTTGATGGCATTGGCTGATTCTGATCGTATTGTGGTCTGATTGAATAAGATTTTTAATTGCATGTTGACCAGCACCCTCCTGTTATCGTACCGTTTGATCATGGAGTTCCAAGCAGGAAGGTAATTATCCCCAATCGTTTGGAATTGCCTTAACAATCTTTCTGCTTCACCAGTAAGACTAGTTTTTAAATAGTGCAGCTTTTGCACTGATGGAATTGCAGCATTCGAGTGTATCAAGGATACGAAAAGATCGTGGAACGATCGCCATGTTACGTAATCTCCACTAAATTTTGGCAAATTTATTTTTGGGAGATGTAACTCCGAACGATTTGCATGCTGTGTTCCTGAAAATGACGTATTTAATGTGTCATTTGTCGATACAGGATTTGTTGGTCTAACTTTGACTTCGTGAGCTTCTTCAAGTTGGCCTACAAAGTCGAAATATTTTGCCTCAATGTCACCAAAGAAATCATCCTTGAAATAATCAGTATCTTGAAGTAAATCAGTACCAATGGAAATCTGAATATGAATGTGATTGGCTGTAATTTTTTCCCAAATCAGTTCAACTGCGGTTATTCTCCGACTTAAATAACCTGCAGTTCTTCTACCTTCCCCGGTTTTCTGATGGTTAATGATTGCCTTGTTTATTTGGTCCATCAGTCCCATTTGGTTCAAAATCATAGTTTCTACGCTCATTGTAAGTGTTTATCCTAAACCGCAGACAAGATATTAGTTACCTAAATGAAAGGATCTTGAAATGCCCCAAAAATTAACCACAAAATGATTGCTAATTCTGTAAACGAGAATACAGAAAGCTGATAATGGAAGATACAAGTGTGTCACAGACTTCAACACTAAATTGCAATTGATCGCGAACACCGGGTCACAAACAATTGTTAAGAACGCGATATTTTTATCTTTACCGTCAACCAATCCGGCTCGAAGGACCAAAATGTTAAGTCCTGTACTTAACACATAAAAATAAGGATTGGTTTCTGGTAATAAATAAGAAGATTTGATTGTTCGTTAAAAATAAAAAAATCGTTTTATTCAAGTTCTTAAAACTAAACAATTGTTCGTAACTCTACGTTAAATAAGCTAAAGAATATAATTTATTAATAAGAAAAAAACCTGTGATAAAATCTCAAAAATTAAAGAAAAATATTGCGAAAATAAAACTTAAATGATACAAAAAAATTATTAAATTCATATGAGTAATCGTGCAAAAAAAATCCTCCGTTGATTTTCCAAACTCAAGGAGGCGCTCCTATTCTTCCATTGAATTCAAGACTCCGTAGTTCTGAGAGAATTCCACTCGCCTGACAAAATAACCAAATCTGGATGATGAATTAAAAGGGTATGAGACCTTAATATTGATTTGCCAATAAAATGAAATTGTTACGACAATCATAATTGATTTTGATATGTAGAACTACCAAAGGAATTCAATTTCTTTTATCCCTGTGGATTTTAAATATGAACGATTGGTATTTATTCGGTGTAACCGAACCATTCACAAATGACTTTGATTAGTTTGACAAAAAGAAAAACGATACGAAGCTCAAAATTGAATTGGTTTTAATATCCGAAAGTCAATTTTGAACTTGCACAAGTTTGCAAATACAAATTGCTGGTGTTTATTCAGTGTAACCGAACAACCCGCATCTACAATCTTTCTTCGTTTTAAATGAAATTTGTAAGCATAAATCGCTGGTATTGATTCAATGTAACCGAGCGATTCATACCTGACACAATAACACACAGAACTACAGGGGCGAATTAAATCGGTATGAAACCCAGAAGTCAATTCTGAACCTTTAAAAGAGACCTTGAAAACAAACTGTTGGTGTTGATTCGGTGTAACCGAACAATTTGTATAAAATTTCTTTCTAGTTCCTTCTCTGAAAAAACGTACAAAATTACTTTTGAATTTGATCTGGTATAACACCCAAGAAGCAAATTCTATTGCAACGAATGTAATCAAAAAAATAGTTGGTATTATACCCGAACAAATTCTTTGAACATTTGTTAATTATTTATTTCAAAAAAAATAACTTACCAAATTGTACTATTGAAAAATTATCGTTTGAATTTTATCGGTGAACTGTTTGGAAAAAACTGCAAACTGTATGACGAGCTCAACCCTTTTTATAGGCCAACTAATAACGGGTGCCCCTCTCAAGAAAAAATAGGCACTACTGTTAATTTTGTTAAAATAGAGCATTCCGAATCGATTTCTACGCAATATTTTCCTGACCCGGCCATATTTCCTTGAAATCTTTGTATGAACATACGTGGAATTTAATTTCCTACATGAATCCGTAACTTACTTGCATCTTCCGATAGTTTTTATTCTAGAAAATTCAAATTCTAATTTTCGTAAAGGTGTGAAAGAGTCTAACTGCGATTTCACTTTTTCTCGTACGGAAACCCCTTTCGGACTTGCATATAAAATTCTACGTGAAGTGGCCTTCTTTAAATTAATTGATCTAATTTGTAAATCAATTACATTCTATTGTCTTTTTAATTCTAATTTTAATTTTATTTCACAGTTTGATTGATCATTTCAATAATTGATCCAATTTCTAAATTACGTTGTCAAATTATAAAATTGTGATCCATATTGATCCAATCTCATTCTTTGCATCGCAAACGACCTCTCTCAATATTGCGTAAACTAATACAACATGAACGGGAAAGGTCAAACTTGTTGACAAGATTGTGATTGGTGTAAACAAACAAAACGTAATTTGTTTTATCATTTTTACATATTTAAATTAATTTCATATTAGGTTTTTTAATTCAGAATATAACATAATTATATGTTGAGGAGACTCAACAATTAACATTTTGTATGAAAAAAAAAAAAATAAAATTAATAATTTGAGAAACATAAATATGTTAAAAGAAACTTTAATAATTTTTTTTAAAACAAAATTAATGTTATTATATTTTTTAATTGTAAAATAATTATTTATAACAAAAAAATTTAAGTTAGTAGCTTAAACACAAAATCAAAAAAATTAACGACGCAACTTCGAAAAATCGACGACGGGGACTGAAAATTGGTGTATTTTTAGGAACGACACAATATCGAAAAAACGCAAAATGAAACGACGCAAAGCCAGGGCTAGGTGTATGTAACAAAAAAAATTTTCTTCATTCTTTCTAATGAAAAATTTTAATTTTCTTTTCTTATTTTGTGCGGATTTTCTTGTTTCTGTCATTTTCAAAAGAGGCATTGGGACGGTCGCGTCTTTTGTAGACATTCCAAATTTTCATACTGTTGTTCAATAGAAAGGAAAATATACGAGGGCAGTCGGAGTTGCAATATACCATAATAATATAAATGACAGCCCGTGTTGTTACTTCACAAATAGATCTCAATGTGCAATACCTAGAATCATTGTCTGTTCAGCTTTCTAAAGAGCGAGAAATATCTGCTTGTGAAATCAGATTCGACCATAATAAATCAATTATAATTGTGGCAATTTATAATTCTCCCAACCAATCAATAAATACAATTATTGAATTCACCCACAAGAATTTGCTAAAGTACACACCAGAAATATCGCGGATTCTTAAAAAAGATTGCGATAAAATTCCGATGATTTTAAGTTGGGATTTTAATGTTAATTTTGCATTGGATAGAGCGCTCCCTTTGATTGAGCTCCACAACACCAAATTAAATTTAGAAAAGCGCAGTAGTCGCGCTGAATCGACAACAAGATCGAAAACAGTAATTGACGCTGTATTTCAAAGATATATTGTCCAAATCCAAACCAAAACATTCATTTCATACTTGAGTTATCATAAGCCACCCGTGTCGTTTATTGAAATTGAAAGCAAAGAGTGTGAATAATAAAATGTAAAATAACTTTTAAACTTGGTACCAATATTTTAATAAGTAAACCCTATAACACAGGGTCTGCATTAGCCAATATTTCTGGTATACCAGCAAAATTGGTTGCTAAAAGGCTAGTGTAGACCCTGCTAGTATACCAATTTTTCTGGTATGACAATTCTGGTATAGCATTTTCGTAGAAAGCGCTGGTATACCAATTTTTGACATTTGCATTTAATAAAATGGCGGAAACTAAATTTTTGCGAAGTGACATTATCAAATTGATAAATATGTTCGAGAAAAAGAAGAAAAATTTAGAAGTATTGATTTCGAAAAGGGGGCATGGGAAGATATTGCCACTGAATTGAATTCGACACTTTAAAGCCAATATTCTGGCTATTTTTATTTTCTGTTCTCGGTTCAACGGCATGTCAGATACAGTATTGGTATACCAGTATTGGCCCACGTAAAAAAAAACTGGCAATATTTTATTTCTGGTAAGCCAATTGGTATACCAGAAATATTGTCCGATGTAGACCCTGTCTAACTATCCCACCCGTGATACTGTATTCGTCTCATTCTCTGGCTGTTTAGTTCTCCGAAGGTTTCACTTCTACCGCGTGTGCACAGCACACATGATTTTTTTTGGTACTAATGTTTCGTTGTTTATTTTCTCCTATTATCATTAATAGTTTTTCTCATATAGATTTATGAATATACACCGCGGCGTGCAAAGCAAATGAGCCGCCCGAAGCAAACCCTCAGAATGCCGCCCCAAAATTTTAAATCACAAAAAGGCTTGAAAATTCATTGATTTAATGGAAATTACCTATGGCTGCATTTTTACTCTCAATTTTTATACAAACATGAAACATAAATAATTTACTTTACAACATAAAAAATTGAGCGATTTCAATATTCGCTTCTATTTATTGTATCAAAATCAGTTGTTACAACGGAAACACGTGAAATAAGTAGGAAATATGAATTTAGCATATTAATGATAAGTTAATAGTTTAAAGACTGATTTAATTTTAACTTTCAAATGATCAATAATGTTTTAATTTATTACAAATTTAACTATGACTTGCTTAGTGTCAACTGTTTAATTACAAATAACCTGTCGCGCATTGGCATTTGCGAACTTTTCGGTAATTATCTTTTTTGGAATTGATTCCAGTAGCTCAGATTCAATTGAAAGTATAGCCAAATTGTTCAATCGTTCTTAGCCCATGGTTGTGCGCCGGCAATTTTGCCGCCCCCAAACTTGCCGCCCGAAGCAACTGCTTCATTTGCGACGTGCTTTGCACGCCGCCGAATATACATATATGAATATATTCGAAAAATTAATTTAATAAAATTTAAAAATAAAAACAAAAAGAAAATTTCATTATAACATTGTTGTTTTCTTTTATTAAATATTTTTTTTAGGTTAAGATAAACATTTTCTTTGTAGTAAGGAATAATTTTTTTTTCTTTTTTTTCTTTCTCTTAAAATATTGGTTTCAAAATATATTTTTTTTTTATTTCCTTGTTTTCGATTTTGAGTTAATTCTGTTCCGTTGAAAACATATCTTTGGGGCTCAAACACAATCATCCTGTAATTTTGTTAGTTTGGAGTACGATTCAATATATCCGGTTTCCGCGTTTTGAGTTAGTTTTTTGGCGTGGAAAACAGGACAGTAAGCTGCAGTAGTGACGTAAGTGTGATTGGTTGAGTTAAGAGGGTAAATAGTCTGCAGGGATTAATAAAGCAGTTTTTACCGACAGAAATAGACTGGTTGAGTCCAAGTGAGCTGGCGCTCGAATTCCAAATAAGGAGATTAGCTGCAAATGAGCTGAAGTCAACCCAGAATTTAGTCAGATTGTTAGAAGCGAAGGGTAGAGGCGATGCCATGATGCCGGTGCCATCACACAACTCCAAGAACCCAACTTCGGAAGCACAGTCGTGTCGAAAGGCTAGTGAAATTTTTGTCCTCAAGGAAAGTAAAGTTGGTATGGCACCAGAGGAAATTCACATTTTGATGTCGCGAGTAAAGCACTGGTATGGAAGAAACGGAAGCTATAATTCCCAAGCTAGAAGAGGTTTTGGCGAGGCTAAAAAATCCTTGATGCACCATGAGGATGCCAATCCCAGAAAAGGGGTAGTCGTAAGAACTGAACCGGAGATGAAAAATTTACATCTCAGAAACAGTTCAGAAGGAAATTTGGACCAATCAGAAATAACTGAGGGAATCAACCGTCTTCGAGATATCAGTCTTGCCCTACATTCTTCCCCAGTTGAAGGGATAACAAGAACGAGTGGACTTATACATAATAGGAGTTATGGTAAGACGTATAGTAGGACTGAAATATCTGTGACCCTGCAGAATAAGTTATCATCAAGGGCCACAGCCTATGTTGTATAACAATGTGCCGGAGGATGACCACGAAAGATATCATCTCTATGGTACAGCATATAATACACCACCAAGAACAGAAATGGTTTATAGAAAGTCGCCCAAGTGGAACGTATTTTTAGATGGCAGTCCAAGAAGCATGGACGCTAACGCATTCATATATCGTATGGAAGCAGACGCGTCGGATAGTTCAAACGAGGAAGCAGAAGTCAAAGGAAGGCTTTAATGATTTTTTTCTCGATATAGAAACGTTGAACTGCAGACTATGCAGGCCATTTAAGGAAACTGAGCTGTTGGAATTTATCCGCGGTAACATCCAACATTACAAACAGCTACCATGACCCGTTTCATTAACAGCACAGAAGTTTGAGGGTGATATGCCACAGGTTGGAGCGACTGTGGTCCGGATCAGGTTATGATCCCAGGCTTTAATTTAACATGAACAACTACGCACAGAGGTCACATGGGATAAATGCCATACAGAATTTCAGGCCGATAGATATCCAGCCGGAATTTCACGAGGAAGAAGATGTCAAATTTTAATGCCACATCAAGAGGTCGAAAAGCAACAACCAGTACAACAGCGAAGCCATAAAACATGCGTATCTGCTGGAATTGCAAAGACGTAGGTCATTCTTACCAGGACTGCACAGTCCCAGCAACTGATATTTTCGGTTATGGTTGTGGACGTAGCAGAATTTTGAAGCCGAACTGCACCAATTGCCGAAGAAATTTTGGAAACCGGATGCAGAACGCGAAACCATTTGGAACATCGCGTTCGATGCCTATATTAAGCCGTCCCAGAACATGGATGGATACAGGCACCAATACAGAACCATCGATACATCGATAAAAGCCAGATTACCAATAATAACCAATACAGAATCACTCAAAAATGAAAACAATAAAAGTAAAGTCGAACCTACTACTAAAAATACTAGAGAAATTCTGAAGGTTTCGTCATGTTCTTCACGTAATTGTAAATATTGGTCAGCCAGTAAACAAATAAAAAAGTCAGTGTCTTCGATAGTAACGAGCGAACATGATCCACGACAATTCATAAATTTATCCGTGGGCGGACAGAAGTTGAGGGGCTTGTTGGACAGTGGAGCTACAATCAGCATCTTAGGAGCTGGTTCAACCAAGTTTCTACAAGACAACAATTTCCAGTTAAATAAGTTACAAACATCTCTCAGCACAGCAGACGGAACCAAAAATCAGGTACTGGGTTATGTGGATATTAACATTGAATGCGCGGAGAAACAAAAGAAAGTAAAATTATATATAGTGCCAAGTTTGGAAAGCTTTGAACATTTTGCCACAAGTAGTCAATTCAATAGAATGCCTTACCGAGCTGGATATATCAAAACATCAACATTAGACGAAGTAATAACACAATTTCCTACATATAATAAAAAAGGTTTGGGTAGTACGGGACTAGAAGAATATGAAATCGAGGTAGACGATGTGTCACCGATTAAGCAAAGACACTACCCAGTATCACCAGCAATCACTATACAGCGAACTGGACGGGATGTCGGAAATAGATGTGATTGAAGAGAGCACCAGTTCTTAGAGTAGCCCAATTGTATTAGTAAATAAACCCGGCAGTAAAGTGAGGTTGTGTTTAGATTCGCGAAAAGTAAACATGGTTACAAAAAAGGATGCGTATCCGTTACCACATATTGACGGTCTCCTCAGCCGAATGCAAGATGCAAAATATATATCCAGTTTGGACTTGAAGGATGCTTTCTGGCAGATTCCACTTGAACTTTCCTCCAGAGAAAAGGCAGCATTCACTGTACCTGGCAGGCTTCTGTACCAGTTTAAGGTAAAGCCTTTCGGACCATGCAATGCGGAGCAGAGGATGGTTGGTTTGATGGACAGGGTAATTCCTCATCAAATCAGGGATCGGGTGTTTGTTTATTTAGATGACCTATTACTTATTTCTACGACTTTCCAGGAACATGTGAACTTGTTATCCCAAGTTGCGAAGTACTTAGTATAGGCCTGGTTGACTATAAACGTAGAAAAAAGTAAATTCGTATTGAAAAAGATGAAGTACTTAGGCCACCTCGTAGGCATGTACGGAATCCGACCTGATCCAGCAAAAATAGAATCTATTAAGAATTTCCCCACTTCATCAACAGTAAAACAGACTCGTCGTTTGCGGTTTATTTCAAATTATGCGGCATTGATCGCACCGATATCAGACTTATTGAAGAAGGGAAAGAAGTTCCAGTGTGTATCTGAGGCGGAAGTTTCTTTCAACCAATTAAAGGAAGTTCTGACTACCGGAGCCGTTTTGGGGAATCCCGATTTTGAAAAACCATTTTACATACGTTGTGATGCGAGTACCAATGGAGTAGGTGGAGTTCCCTTCCAGAAAACTACCGAAGGTGACGAACAACCAATGGCATATGTGTCCCAAAAATTGAACAAGGCACAAAGAAAGTATAGCATTACCGTACTGGAATGTTAGGTGCTATTGTGAGCATGAAAAAATTTCGTCCCTATATCGAAGACTTCAATTTTACAATCATTCCCGATCACGCTAGTTTAAAATGGTTGATGAACCAAAAAGAGCTTGGTGGCAGACTTGCGCCGTGAAGTTTGAAACTCCAGGCATTCGACTTCCAAATTGAACACCAGAGGGGATCTCAAAATGTGGTGACGGATTCGTTATCTCGAATATACAGTGAGCAACCCAACGAGATACTCCAAGAACTGCCCAAATTAGAGATAAATGCTGTGAGCCTTCTCGCATCATATCCAGGACCCTGACTATGTTAAAGTGAAATCAACAATTGTAAGTGACCCAGAACGTTACCCGAATATCAAAATACATGAAGCTGTGGAAACTGTGGCTACCGAAACAACTTAGTAATGAAATTATGTGTAAAGAATATGACGACCCTCTAGGATCTCATGGAGGGATTACAAAAACTTTAGAAAGAATTCGGAGGTATTATTATTGGCCTAGTGTAACAAGGGGGGTTGCACATACTTGGGGTTTGTTCGAAAGAAGCAAATCCCCTGATGACCTATTTAGCATATCTTCTTCCTTGCGAGGAGAAGATTTGAGATGGTGCAGCAATGTGAGCAGCTGAAGGCTGCACGCCTAGCTGATCGCACTAGCTAGCTCGCCGGAGGGGTGGGTCGCTGCTCACCACCATCTGTCATCGCGTTACACATAAATTATATGCGTGCATGATGAGTGTAAACGTCGTTAAGACTTTATAGTGATAGCGCGAGCTATCCAGCAAGGAAATTCGGTTTTTGCGAGAAAAAAACCGAATAAGGGGAGTGTTCGTTAATTTGCTGGGCACCGAAACTTGACCAGCCATCCGCGAAAGCCTTGCGAGGCATGTCGGGGCCGATTGGCAAGGGTGTTAATGCCAACCGGACTTTGGGGCACTACCCTCCCACATGGACCGACAGCAGAATGCCGATCCCCGTATGTCCATGCTCGCCCCTACAAATGAGCATGGACCCTTGATATGTTTTAGTTATGCCCTCTTCAGCCCCCTCTCATTCCCCCTCCCTCTCTCTCTCTCCGCAATCGTTATATCTATCTCATCATTCCCTCCTTTTCTTCCCCTTCATATATTTTATAATTCCTTTTTTTTTTTTTTGTAAGAGAAAATATTAGGAAAATTTTATCAAAAAAAAACAACTGCATGTATTAATATGAACTTGAACAACGAATTCCCTTTTTTTTTTTTTTTTTTTCTTTTATTTAACGTAATTTAGTACAAAATAAAATTTTTTTAAAATATTTAATCTGAAATATCCCTTTTCAAACAAATTCCAGAATATTTAAATGAACTTAAGTAGCGAAATTCTACCTCTTTTTTTTTTTCTTGCATGTAACACAAAAGCAATACTAAATTGAATTTATACACAAGACTATAGGGATATTGAAACCAAAATTTACTTTAAATGATATAAAAACCAGAAAATTTTTGAATGAAAAACTTGTACGCCATTATATATATTTCCATAACCCCAAATTTAATAAAAAAAAACTTACATATCAGTTTCCAAAAAAGGCCTTTCCGGAGCACGATATCTGTTAAAAAAAATCAAGCAATTATAGAGAATAGTTTAGGAAATACACATTAGGCATAATTCAGTTTTTTCTTAAATTATTAAATTTTTATTTTGGTTTCTTTGTAAAATCGAATTTAGATGACAGCTGTTTTTTCCAGGATTCCTTGTTAATGTTCTACTCCAAAATTTTGTTGAACGAATAATTCCCTCCAAAAAAACGTTTACTTCAGAAATTATGTGCGCATATGAGTTTTTGTATTTTATTTATGGAAAATGTTTCAGCCGGCACTCCAATGAACTGCCGGAAACTTTAACAGAAAACTTTCATGTGGTGCCCCTTAAAACGACGAAATTTTTTTTTTTTTTTTATAAAGAAAACGTTAGAGTTTTTCAAAAAAAAAAAGAAAACGCAAACATTTTCTTTCCAGTTTTCCCAAGATTGAGCGTGAGTCTTGATGATAATGGTACAATTTCTCGGTCATAGAACGGTTTTTTTTTTGTTCTTCCTCATAGAATAAATTTAGCCACTATTAAACACCTTTTCCTTCATTTTTGTTTCAGCTTTTCCAAATTACTTTAAAATAAACTTTCTTTTATATTTTATTTATTTAAAATTCGGTTTTCTACTTTTTGTATTTAATAAATGGATTATTTTAAACTTTTAGAACACCTTCCTTATTATTCTTTTCTTCCTTTTTATTTTATTTTATTTTACTTCAATTTTTTTCATTTAATATTTTTTTTGTTTTTTTTTCAGAACTCGGTATTTTAATACACTAAAAAAACATTTATCGAATAAAAAAGAACTCTTCCATCTCAAAAAATCTCTTTCTAAAAGTAGCAAATTTCACTTTTCCCAGTAAACTTTCGTACTGACTCCATTGAAGCTTCCGGCCAGCCTTCTTGACTAACATTTTGAACCAGACTGTCGAATTTTTCTCTTTTTTCCATCTCCTGTTCGCAATTTTTTTTTTCTTTTTGGATAAAAAACCGGTTTTTCTAGTTTAAATTTTATCCTGCCTATCAGAATACGACACGAACATTTTTCTTCCATTCTCCTTTAGGTCTCTTCTTTCGTTCTCTCGCGGGGGGGGAAGGGGGGCTCTTTTATCAGCTTATTTCCACCACGGATATGCGGTGAAAAGAATTTTCTGGAAAGAATTTTTTGAAACCATGCGGTTTTCACAAAAGCTGACCACGCTGATGTTTGAATAGTGTTGCCATGCAGGCTTAAAATTATAAGTAAGCGGGTTGTATTAACCACACGTTACAACACAGATGCGTCAGGGATTGATCTATCAACCCGGACGTAACTGAAAAGCGTGTGGGTGGTTGGAGTGGTACGTGAAATCTTGCACTGCCCAACGTGGGGCTCGACCACACCCAAAAGAGTCTCCGTTGCTCTCCGACTGAGCTAGCCGGGCACCAGAAAACGAAAGAAAAGAAAAGGAAATGATCCGTCATAAACCGCGGCAGTGGATGTCGGTTCTTACCTCACTCTTGCCTCAAGTCTTTGGCATGGTAAACCCCTATGGTTCTACCCTGCAAATCCTCGACCTCATAGAGGGAATCGCCAATCGCAGGAACAATCCGACACTTCAGAAATTTACGATTTAGCTTAGCATTGACATTTTTTGCGAAGTCACTAAGCGTGAAATTTCTTCGGTAGACTTCTTGTCCGACAATAAATCTCTTTACTCGGGTTCGACGATTATAAATCCGCTCATGATGTTGGTGAGCTTTCGACAAATTATTTTTGACGCGTTCGCGAATTAGTTCAAGCTGGTCCTTTTTCGAGGACACAACCAATTCACCATCATTCAAACCATTTAACTTTCGCATCAGTTCATAGGTCGAGCCATGTGTGATCATGTGGGAACCGAACACGAGAAAATATGGATCAATCCCCGTAGAAGCATGGATTGTACTCCGAGGAGCACAGCCGATGCTTCCCAAATTTTGATCCCAATCCCTATGATCGGTGCCAACATAAGAGCGGATGGCCGCCAGTAATGAACGGTTTACACGTTGTGATGCGTTAGCTTGTGGCGAGTAGATAGCTGTAGGATTGTGTTTCACACCATACGCTTCAACTAATTTGCGAAATTCTTTAGATATAAATTGCTGTCCATTGTCTGAAAATATAATCTCGGGTACTCCGAATAAATTGAAGACGCTTTCCTCCAAGAAATCGGTGATCTGCACGGCAGACGCCTTACGTAGTGTCTTGAACAAAACAAATTTCGAAAATTTGTCCAAAACAACTAGGAGAGTGGTGTTACCATGCTTACACCGAGGGTAGGGTCCTAACAGGTCAACATATAGGTACTGGAATGGTCTGTCAACTTCAATTTGTTTGCCCATTGGCGGCCTCAACACACTATTTGGAGCCTTAGACTCTTTAGATACGATGCAACTCGCGATATATTTACGTACTTCGCTAGCCATACCAGGCCAGAAGTATCTTTGCCGCAAACGATATAAGGTTTTGGTAATACCGCCGTGCGCAGCTTGTGGAGGATCATGCGCCAGGCGAACTAGCTCGTCCGTAAGGCTAGATGGAACCCAAAGCTTCCACGATCGATCTTCCTGAAAGATATTGCCAGTGCTAAAGCTTGTTCTGAAATAAACGTAGCCTTCTGACACTTGCGTGTCAGGCAGCCTTTCCGCGTTGCTTTGCACTGTATCGATCAGGTTGAGATATTCCTTTGATTTAAAGGCTTCAGAATTCAAGTTTATGCTCGGTGCCGAAACTATTTCCGAAATCGCGTCCACGTAAACACGTGAAAGCGCATCTGGCACCACATTTTCTGAACCTTTCCTATGATCAATCGCGAAATCAAAGGCTTGAAGCTTTAAGCTCCATCGAGCCAAACGTCCACTCAAGTCGCGCTGACTCATGAGCCATTTTAAACTCGCATGGTCGGTGATTATTTTGAACGGCAAACCTTCGACGTAGGCTCTGAACTTTTTAACGCTCAACACCGCAGCGAAACATTCCAACCCCGTCACGCTGTAGTTGCGTTGTGCAGAGTTCAGCTTTTGAGAAATATAGGCGATGGGTTTCTCATTGCCTTCGTCGTCGCTTTGCAGCAAAACACCTCCGACACCGGTCTTACTCGCGTCGCACTGTATAATAAAGGGTTTGGTGTAATCAGGGTTGGCCAATACCGGGGCCGTAGTTAATGAAGATTTCAGGGCTTCAAACGCTACTTGAGCTTCCGCTGTCCAAACAAACTTGGCGCTCTTCTTTAGGCAGTCAGTAATTGGAGACGACAAGGAGGCATAATTGGCAATAAACCGCCTATTACATCCTGTCATGCCCAAAAATCGACGAACCTGTTTTGGAGTGGTAGGTGCAGGAAAGTCAAATATTGCAGATACTTTATTTGAGTCGGTCTTTAAACATCCGTTTCCAACGATGTAACCCAAATATCTAACTTCTCTCATGCAAAATTTGCTTTTCCCCAAATTTATCGTAAGTCCAGCAGTGGACAAGCAACGTGCAATGGTTGCCAAAAGTTTAACGTGAGAATCGAAATCCTCAGAAACTACTAACAGATCGTCCAAATACACGAAACAGTTTTCTCTTAACTCGACTGGAATTGTTTTGTCCATCAGTCTACACATTCTTTGAGGAGAATTACAGAGCCCGAATGGCATCACTGTAAACTGGTATAACGGTCTACCAGGCACTGTGAAAGCAGTTTTTTCCCTACTCTGCTTCTCCAACGGTATCTGCCAAAAGGCGTCCTTCAAATCAATACTTGAAATGAAACACGTCTTCTCAAGCCTACTGAGAAGGCCTTCTATATGTGGAAGTGCGTAAGCGTCTTTCTTCGTAAGGGTGTTCACTTTCCTGGAGTCGAGGCAGAGGCGAACCTTTCCAGGTTTGCGCAGCAAGACTACAGGAGAGTTCCACGCGCTGACACTTTCTTCGATGACACCCAATTCCAACATACGGTCCAACTCAGCATACATGAGGGCTTGCACCGCGGGGGAAACAGGGTAGTGGCGTTGCTTCACGGGCTCCGCGTTTCCTACCTCAATAATATGTTGTTCTAAATGTGTTTTTCCTAAACCAACTTGGTTGAAGGAAGGAAATAAAGTTAAGATGCTTTCAAGACGCGCGCGTTGTTCCGAATTTAGCGCGTGTGTGTTGGGATCGTCAATTGACAAGCAATCCAAAGTTTCGGTGGTGTTGAACAAAGACGGAGCTATTTCGAACTATTTCCAAAAATCTACACCAAGGTATAGAGTTTGAGTGAGTCCTGGTACAACGTATGGAGAAATACTTTTCGTTACATTATTATAGGTAATTGGAATCGCAACTTGACCATGTACCGATTGTGATTTACCGTCAGCCGTTTTGACTGAGGTGGGACGACCAGTAATCAAAATTTTATGACGTTGTAGGAAATCTAATGCGCCAGCGCCTAAGCAAGATATGCTTGCTCCACTATCTAAAAGGCCTAAAAGGGATTCGCCGTCGATTTCTACCGTCGCATATGGTCTTACGTCATGTTTTAATGTTACGAATGCAGATTCCACTGCTTTAAATAATTGTTTTCGTTTCCTAAACTATTCCCTGAGATTTAATATATAACGTGAAGTTTTCTTAGGGTAGATTGTACCAATAGCTCTATTCCTAACTATGTCTTGTTCACTTTGACGTTGATGTAAAGTTTTATTTGTCTGTTCCAGTTTGTTTTTATCGGACAAGATGTTATTTGACGTTTTAGGTTTTAAAATTTTGTCCTCTGGCAAATGTGTTGGTGGAGATGGCCGTTCAAAGTTCAATGCTGGTTCCGCTATGGTTGGTTCAATAGTGTCATTGCCAATGCCTTGCTGTTGAATACTTTCTGGATGGCATTTAGGACACAATGGAAATGACACATTCTTCTTACCACATTGATAGCAAAATAAGGACCTTTGTAGTGTTACACATTCAAAGAATTCATGACCAACATTGTCACAGTTCCAACATACAACCATTGAACATCCATTTCCAACCAAATTGACATTATATCCTTTACTTAACAAATCGCGTTGATAAGCCTGATTAACATTTACTATTGGAAACTCTGTTCTGACTGACTTTCGACGCGGGATATTAATGTTAAAAGACTTACTCGGTTCGAAGTTTTTACCAGGCAAATGAACAATAGCAGCATTAAATTCTTTAACCGGTGGTATAACTCTAGCCTTAGCAATTTCAGATGACGCGTCCGTGATACTTGGTCGATTCTGACAGACAGGTTTTTGTGATTCCCTAACGGAGAGATGACGTTCTGCTTTGCGACAAACAAGTTGAAGACAACTTAAAGTGGGAGTCGTCATTGTGAAAATGAGATTTGCTACGCTATCTTTAAGGTTGCTGCGGATGATTTGGGTCAATTCAGTATCCGTCATTGGAACTGTTAAACGAAGGTTCATAAACATGATCGAATCGTAGAAATCATTAAAACATTCATTGGTATTTTGTTTTCTTTGCAGCATGAGTAGCAAAATGTCATTGTCAGTGTCGAGATCGCCATAATGTTGTAGAAGAGCTGACTTTATTCCGGTCCAATCAATAGATGGTTCTCGTTTAAGAAGGTGCCAGTACCACTGCTCTGCTTTACCAGTGAACAGGGTAAATATTTGGTTGCAAATGGCATTCCAACTTATACGACATTTCGATTGCAATAGCTCAATTCGAAATATAAAGTCTTCCACAGGCGTACTAGCGATCTCACCACTGAATGAAAAGTCCCATTTCTCGATGCGAGCATCGTAACAGTCAGTTGCAGCAGAATTTGAATCCATAGTCGTCATTGGTTTTCCTTTAAGGAGAGTTTATTGGTCAAAATTACAAGCACAAATAGCTAAGCCAAAAATTCGAGAAATATTTCTTTTCCGAAAGAGCGTAGTTGAGAAAGAGAGAGAACAAAAAAAAAAATCTGGTTCAAAGCAGAACGAAACCAATGGAGAGAGAAAAAAAAATTTAATAATAATAAAAAAATATAATATTTATATATAAAAATGATAATAATAACAAAATATAACCCACCAAAAAAAATTTAAAATAATAAAAAAAAATACCAAATATAATTTCAAAAAAAAGGTATAACCTAAAAATAAAAAAACTAAAGCTAAATCAAAAGAACCTAAACTAAAATCAAAAAAAAACTAAATTAAAGTCAACTAAACCAAATGAAAGTAGTTGAGAAAAAAAAAATAACTCCCTCAATTAGTTTCTTCAAAAAAAATAAAATTGCCGAAATATTTTCCCGAAACCAATTGCCTAAAGTAAATTCAAAAAAAAAATAAACTAATATTAATTTTCCGTAGAAAATTTCTCCAAACTCCTTACTATTACTAATTTAAATTTCCCAAAAGAAATTTTTCCAATGTATCAAAAAAAAATATCTTACTTATTTCCCTACATCTACCTTCATACCTAAAATTATTTATATCTAACCTTATAATGAGACTGAGAGAGAGAGACGAAACAAGCGGACGACACGAAGAAAACATAAACCCGACATGCACTCACGAAATGAAAATTGGATGTTACTCATCGCAGGAATCTAACACTGTACAATTCCAAAGGGCTTCATACATGATTCGATCCCTAAACGTTATACTGGATATTGCAGTATAGACCGCGCGTACCAAACACAATAAAGTATGATGTACTATGACATTTAACGATATGCGATTAAATGCGCGACAGTCCACACCACAACATCACTCACATTTTCCTGGCCCAATGTCCGAGAAGATATAAAAAAAATCCTCAAGACTAATAAAAAAATAGTCCGATCGTAAACACAAACGAACATGCAGGTAGTTGCCGCTTTGTCAAAACTATGACCTGACTAGCATTCTAACTTACAACCGTAAACTAAGAACGACATTGGACCTGCAATCGCGGAAAGCAACCCCAACTCCAACAACCAACAAAACACGAACATCCGAAATTATGTTCACATCAAAACTTCGTTTAGAAATTTTCATGATGTGAACACACTTTCAGAAAAAAAGTTGACTAATAAAAAAAACAGATGAAAATATTAAAAGAGTACAGGGTGTTTCGAAAGTTTCGAAAAAAGTTTGAGTCAAATTTCCAAATTTTTATAAAAAAATTGGTTTTCTGAAAAACTTGGTTTACCATAAGGTAACAACCAAAACACCATTTTCAAACATCAACTCGTTCGAAAATGTGTCAAAACAATTTTGTTTGAACTCCATTTGTAATTTCAACCGAAGTCGAAAAGAAAAATGGCAAACAAAATTAAACAAATTCGCTGGCTGAACCAACGAATCGTTGGGCGCCATATATGTAACAAGGGGGCTGCACATACTTGGGGTTTGTTCGAAAGAAGCAAATCCCCTGATGACCTATTTAGCATATCTTCTTCCTTGCGAGGAGAAGATATGAGATGGTGCAGCAATGTGAGCAGCTGAAGGCTGCACGCCTAGCTGATCGCACTAGCTAGCTCGCCGGAGGGGTGGGTCGCTGCTCACCACCATCTGTCATCGCGTTACACATAAATTATATGCGTGCATGATGAGTGTAAACGTCGTTAAGACTTTATAGTGATAGCGCGAGCTATCCAGCAAGGAAATTCGGTTTTTGCGAGAAAAAAACCGAATAATGGGAGTGTTCGTTAATTTGCTGGTCACCGAAACTTGACCAGCCATCCGCCAAAGCCTTGCGAGGCATGTCGGGGCCGATTGGCAAGGGTGTTAATGCCAACCGGACTTTGGGGCACTACCCTCCCACATGGACCGACAGCAGAATGCCGATCCCCGTATGTCCATGCTCGCCCCTACAAATGAGCATGGACCCTTGATATGTTTTAGTTATGCCCTCTTCAGCCCCCTCTCATTCCCCCTCCCTCTCTCTCTCCGCAATCGTTATATCTATCTCATCATTCCCTCCTTTTCTTCCCCTTCATATATTTTATAATTCCTTTTTTTTTTTTTTTTGTAAGAGAAAATATTAGGACAATTTTATCAAAAAAAAAACAACTGCATGTATTAATATGAACTTGAACAACGAATTCCCTTTTTTTTTTTTTTTTTCTTTTATTTAACGTAATTTAGTACAAAATAAAATTTTTTTAAAATATTTAATCTGAAATATCCCTTTTCAAACAAATTCCAGAATATTTAAATGAACTTAAGTAGCGAAATTCTACCTCTTTTTTTTTTCTTGCATGTAACACAAAAGCAATACTAAATTGAATTTATACATAAGACTATAGGGATATTGAAACCAAAATTTACTTTAAATGATATAAAAACCAGAAAATTTTTGAATGAAAAACTTGTACGCCATTATATATATTTCCATAACCCCAAATTTAATAAAAAAAAACTTACATATCAGTTTCCAAAAAAGGCCTTTCTGGAGCACGATATCTGTTAAAGAAAATCAAGCAATTATAGAGAATAGTTTAGGAAATACACATTTGGCGTAATTCAGTTTTTTCTTAAATTATTAAATTTTTATTTTGGTTTGTTTGTAAAATCGAATTTAGATGATAGCTGTTTTTTTCCAGGATTCCTTGTTAATGTTCTACTCCAAAATTTTGTTGAACGAATAATTCGCTCCAAAAAAACGTTTACTTCAGAAATTATGTGCGCATATGAGTTTTTGTATTACATTTATTGAAAATGTTTCAGCCGGCACTCCAATGAACTGCAGGAAACTTTAACAGAAAACTTTCATGTGGTGCCCCTTAAAACGACGAAATTTTTTTTTTTTTTGTAAAGAAAACGTTAGAGTTTTTCAAAAAAAAAGAAAACGCAAACTTTTTCTTTCCAGTTTTCCCAAGATTGAGCGTGCGTCTTGATGATAATGGTACAATTTCTCGGTCATAGAACGGTTTTTTTTTTCTTCCTTATAGAATAAATTTAGCCACTATTAAACACCTTTTCCTTCATTTTTGTTTCAGCTTTTCCAAATTACTTTAAAATAAACTTTCTTTTATATTTTATATATTTAAAATTCGGTTTTCTACTTTTTGTATTTAATAAACGGATTATTTTAATCTTTTAGAACACCTTCCTTATTATTCCTTTTCTTCCTTTTTATTTTATTTTATTTTACTTCAATTTTTTTCATTTAATATTTTTTTTTTTTTTTCAGAACTCGGTATTTTAATACACTAAAAAAACATTTATCGAATAAAAAAGAACTCTTCCATCTCAAAAAATCTCTTTCTAAAAATAACAAATTTGACTTTTCCCAGTCAACTTTCGTACTGACTCCATTGAAGCTTCCGACCAGCCTTCTTGACTAACATTTTGAACCAGACTGTCGAATTTTTCTTTTTTTTCCATCTCCTGTTAGCAAATTTTTTTTTCTTTTTGGATAAAAAAACCGGTTTTTCTAGTTTAAATTTTATCCTGCCTATCAGAATACGACACGATCATTTTTCTTCCATTCTCCTTTAGGTCTCTTCTTTCGTTCTCTCGCGGGGGGGAAGGGGGGCTCTTTTATCAGCTTATTTCCACCACGGATATGCGGTGAAAAGAATTTTCTGGAAAGAATTTTTTGAAACCATGCGGTTTTCACAAAAGCTGACCACGCTGATGTTTGAATAGTGTTGCCGTGTAGGCTTAAAATTATAAGTAAGCGGGTTGTATTACCCACACGTTACACTAGGATGCGTCAGCACATTTATGAATACGTGAAAAACTGTGTTATAAGCAAGATGATCAAAGTGCCCAACAATATATGAAGACCTCCGATCGGTAAGCAGTCTACGTCCGAAAGACCATGGCAAAGGATATACATAGACTTTCTAGTTGCTCATCCACGATCACAGTCTGGCATACTACAATTTTAGTAATAGTCGACCATCTGACTAAATTTGAACTAATGAAAGCATTATTTTTTTTTTTATATGAAGGTGGGTGCCAAGGCACCCCGTACTTAGGCCTTTCGGCCCATTGTACCCTCGGGAGAATCTGGACATATGTCCTGGGATCTCACAAGTTTTCCAAGAAAACCTGTGGGAAGAAAGATTAATTACCTGTATACCGTTTACGGAGTGGTAGCTTGTTCCAACTCTGCAAATAGTTCTGTCCCCTTCAGGTAATCGATTAAAGATTCCACCTTCAGATTCCGGGTATCCGACAAGGTCAAGAATGGTTTTCGGAAGATCTTCTTTCGCATGCCCGTTAAAGCATCACATAAACTAATAACGTGTAGTGATGTTTCCTCACGGTTCTGGACTTACGGCAGGTGGGATCAGATAGGATACCTATGGTATGTAGATGCTTGCGGAGGCAATGTCCCGTGAGGGCGCCCACCAGCACTCTGGTTTTATTACGGTCCAACTTCAGTAACGAGTCCCTGACAAGGCCTGGTTCCGTTATGAAAATTTTGGATTGTCGAAGGGACTCATTTCGCCACCGAATTTTGTGTTGTACGGTGATCCATTCTCTAATGGAGAGTTCTGCTGTGCTCTTAGGAACACCAATGATATGTTCCGGCTCGATAGGTTCCCTAGTGGTGCCCATCTTGGCCTGTAAAGCCGCCATTGTATTGCCCGGGAGCCCGAGGTGTCCCGGTATCCAGTACAACTCTGTTGCACTCAGCTAGTTGGTTGAGGGTTTTGAGGCATTCTTGGACGACCTCCACCTGCTTTTTCCAGGTCAGCTTTTTATCCAGATATACTCCTAGATATGTCACTGATTCGGAGAGTTGCAGTTTCGTTTCACCTAGGCAAGGAGCCTTAAAACCTTCGAGATTCCTATTCCTGGTGAACATAACGAGTTCAGTTTTGTCAGGATTGACGGAGAGACCCTTGGAAAGGGCCCATTTTGAACCTTTATAAGAGCTTGATGAGACAACTCATCTAATGTACTGGGGAATTTTCCCGATACAAGCAGAGCTATGTCATCCGCATACGCTTGAGCTTAGTAGCCCGAGGTGTTTAAAATCCTGAGAAGGTCATCTACAACCAGGCACCACAGCAGTGGAGATAGTACACCTCCCTGCGGGCATCCTCTTATAACTGAGATTGATTCTGTATCTCTTTCCAGACTGGTCGATGCAGTTCGAGTGGACAGCATGGTTGTTATCCATGTAGTGACAGTCAGACCCGCGCCATGCACTTCGGCTGCCTCGCTCATGGCATCAAAAGTGAAATTGTCAAAGGCCCCTGCTATGTCAAGAAAAGCACCAAGAGCGTACGATTTAGTGTCTAGAGTTTTTTCAATTCTGAACACTAGTTGATGGAGTGCAGAAACCGTGGATTTGCCCTCTTGATACGCGTGTTGGTTTGAGTGGAGAGGGAGGATACTTGGTATCCTGGCCCTCAGGTATCTATCCAACAGCCTCTCCAGTGTCTTAAGGAAGAATGACGTGAGGCTGATGGGACGGAAGCTCTTGGCCTCGGTGTAGTCAGTACGACCAGGCTTAGGTATGAAGATCACACGTGCCTTCCTCTATGGCGAAGGAACATAGCCATAGGCGAGGCTCGTGCGGTAGATTTGACAGAGTGGTTTGATTAGCAAATCAGCTCCTTTCTGAAGAAGTGCTGGGAAAATGCCATCAGACCCTGCTGATTTGTACGGGGCAAACGTTTTGATTGCCCAGTTAGTTCTATCGTATGTTACAATCTCTGAAGCCGTTCTCCAGTCGGTTTTTTGGGGACGAGAACTTTCGACTTGTAGAGACGAGCATGCCGGTGATTCGGGAGATTCCGGAAAATGGGTGTGGAGCAGCAGCTTCAGGGTGTCCTCATTACTTGAGGTAAATTCCCCATCCGACTGGCGCAGCACCGTAAATCTAGATCTCGGATCTTTGGAGAGGGCTTTTGGAGTCTGCTAGCCTGAGGGAGTTCCTCAATTTGGCCGCAGTAACTCTTCCAAGCTTCTCGTTTTTTCCTCCGAACAGCTGATTTGCACTTGCGTTGGGCCGCCTTCCAGGCTTCTCACTCACTGTTCAAACCATGCTGTTTAGCTCGGTCGAAACTTTTTCTCGTTTCCTTTCTGAGGCTCTGCAAGGATATATCCCACCAGGGCATTTTCTTGGGGAGCCTGTTAGTGCGTAAGGCGCAATTACTCTCGTAGGAGAAGTAAATGGCTTCCGATGTTAGAGCGACTGTTTTTTATAGTTCCGGAATATTCCGGGCTGCTTTTCGGACTTCCCGGATTCTTTCTGACAGCTCCTCGTGAAAGGACCTAGGATTCTTCTTCAACGTTTCTGAGAACAGACTGAAGAGAATGTGCCTCTGGTCCGACAATGAAGGTTCGGAGGACACTTTCCATCCCTGAATATCTTGAGCAATGCCCTGTGAGCACAGCGTTATGTCCAACACTTCTTTACGTGTGGAGCTGATGAAGGTTGGTGCTGTACCCTTGTTTGCAATTTCCATGGTGGTTGTACCAAGGTATTCAAAGAGTGTTTTACCTCTTTGGTTGATGTCCGTACTGCCCCACTCTGTGTGGTGCACTTTGGAGTCACAGCGAATTATAAGAGGTAGATTATTTGTCTCACAGAAGGACACTAAGTCGACCAGCTCCTCTGAAGGGGGAGGGGTGACTGCGTCGTAGGGCAGATATGAAGAGCATACTACTACTTCCTTTTCGCACAATTCTGTGGAGTAAATTATTTTGACTGCAGTAAGGTCTGCAGAACAAAAGGATTTAAGAAGGACGGCATCAATATCATTTGAGATGTAGATGCATGTCCTGGGTCTGCTCGCGGTTGTGCTGTATAATACAGACCCCAACTGGGTGTCGTAGCCCCGTACGATTCCCTTGTAAACCCAAGATTCTTGCACGAGGCATAGGTTGGCACATCCGATAGCAAGCTGCCTACCTATTATGTCGGTGGCCGCTTTGCGGTGGTACGCATTTATTTGGAGGAAATTTTGTCCCGAATTTGGCATTAGTTCGGTCCTGTCTTCTCCTCCTCTTTCTCCCCTTTCTCTGGCTTGCCTAGTACCGTGCACGTAGCAAGGCGAACTCCCGAGAGGGGGTGGAAATTAACCTTCTCAAGATCTCTGAGTCCTGGGGCGTCCACGCCTACAATTAGTTGCTTACCTTCCAGCGCCCGCCTATATTTGTATTCGAAGACCTTCCAGTTCTCCGTGCTCCTTGAGTTAAGGAATTTCATAGTGGTGAGTTTCTGGGTTGCGCTCCTTTCGGGGCACGGCAACCAGATCCTCACCCTCCTCAACTTGGGTAGAATGAAGTCACGGACCGAAAGGTCTATTCCTTCTACCAGGGGTTTGGATTCAGCCAATTTAACTAGCCAATCCTTGGTCGCTTGGTTCTCGCATAAAAGGATGAGAGAACCTTGCGTCAGTCTACAATCACGTATGCGTGGGACTTCACCGTTTGGAAGTCTCTCAAACGCTCCGATGATTGCAGCCTCTATGCGATACGCCTCCATTGAAGTGATGTCTCTCTTCACAGGGGTCTCGCACGTTAGGCAAACTTTCATTTTTGGGTCCGTTTTAACGATCTCCGCAAATGTCGCTCTCTGTCCTTTTTGGTGAGAGGTGTCTTTGGGCCCGGGGTTAGAGGATTTAACCCTCTTCGCCTGGGGGTACTCGCTTCGGGAGTGGAGGAGGCTGAGATAGTCTCAGAAGTGCGCGCCTTTCAAGCGGCACTGTCTGTTCCTGCTCCCTTCCTCTTCCTCTTTTTGCGAGGTTTCGCTCCAGCGGACCCAGAACTGGTCCCTGCCACCGGTCCTAGTGAACTGGGAAGCGGTCCCTGTTCAGAGGTCAACGCGAATTGGAGTTGTGCAGGCTTCAGGAGGGGGCTCCGTATATTTGGGGTGCCCATCCTCTCGTTGCCTGCCGGGGTTGGCATTTTAGGGGGAGAGTTGTGGATCTTGCCTGGTCCCTTTTTGCAAGGTTACTAGCAGATGCCACAGCTCTTGCACTCCTATGGCGCCTTCTAATCGCTCCGCTGCGACTTTTGCCGTCGCTGGAGGGAGTTTTCAGCTGCACGATACGGTTGGGGAGTTTATTCACCACCTTCTCGGCATTTCGGAGTGGTCTTCCTTTTGGGGGGCCACTACCAGATTTCCCAGTGCACACCGGTTCCATTGAATTGGCCCCGGTGTGTACTGTTGACGCTGTTCTCGTTGAGAACACAACAGTAGTGTCAGTCGTCATGGTCGTGACAACTGTTGCTTTCGTCTGGGCGTCCATGATCGTCGTAGTGGTTGTTGTTAGTGTTAAATGTGTCGGTGTCGTCGTCGTCGTTGTTGTTGTTGTTGATTTTATTTGTTGGTCTATTTCTGTTCCCGCGCGTCTGGGGGATATAAGGACCCTGCACGCGGCGCCCCCTGCACAGGCAGTAGCCTGGTTACGAGGGAGGTTCGGCTGGTTCTCCCAAGAGATCGTTAACGACATCTCCTGTTTTACACACTGAGATGCCATGCAGCCCTCGGCACCATGAATTTCCACCTTGGCTTAAGTGTGCTTGAGTTGTCATTTGTCTGACCCCTCTTCGTCTACTTTACTAGCATGTGTGACCCTGCTGGGAACTAAATGTTCCCGCTAGCATCGCTATCAGGATCATTGGAGTACGCAAGCTTTTCTACCACGGCAAGGTTACAACTCAGAGAAAAGAATGAAAGCATTCAATAAAGCATGTAGTAAAACGACTTCGAAATTCGTGTTACAAGAGGTGTTTCATGTATATGGGGCGCCAGATGTTATCCATACCGATGATGGAGTGCAGTTTAGGTCAAATGACTTTAACAGGTAATTAAAACAGCACGGGATAAAGCATTTATAGACAGCTCTATACTTCCCCCAATCAAATGCGTCAGAACGCGTGAAAAGATCGATCTTAGCAGCGGTTCGAGCTTATATTAAAACAGACCACAGATGTTGGGATGAACACTTGTCAGAAGTGGCGAGCGCCTTACGGAATTAAGGGCACGAAACCATCAGTAACTCTTCACACTTCCTGTTATTTGGCTACCATATCATCAACAATGTTGAGATATACGAATTATTGAGAAACATAGATTGTGTGGGCGAAAATGATGCTGAATTACCCCCGAAAATATATACAATGCCAATCATACATGAACAAGTTCATAAACTTCTCACTCAGTCGTATTTACGAAACGAGCAAAGGTGCAACCTTAGATCAAGACCGATTTCTTTTAAACCAGGCCAAATGGTATTTGTTCGGAACTTTGTACAAAGTGACGCAACAAACAAATTCGCGGCAAAACTTGCACCAAAGTTTATTGAACTCAAAAACGAAGCGGGTAAGATAATCGGTGTTTACCACGCCAAAGATGTAAATATCTGAAAATAAAAACGATTGAATCTGAACTATAGCCGAATAATTGGGTTAAACCTGGTTATGAGTCGTGCATATTATCTCCATATTTTCTTATTTTCTACTTTCATTTTTTTTGTTTTGCAGCTTAAGGTAAATAATATTTTTTTATGCCTTTGCTACACGTTTTAAAATTAAAAAACGTCTTAATTGGTAACTGAAGAATTTTAGTTTTCCTTTTCTGGAAAGGCGGTTGTCAAACCTTCGGTTTGAGTCTTCAGATTTGTTGCTACGATTGGGAATCTACCAACAGATCTGCCTGTAACGACCGCATTTAGTTTGACCATGAAAATCGGGCTAGTAAATGGTATTTCGTCGAAAACCTGAAAATAGAGAAAAAAAAACTCTAGTTTCGTCAAAATTGAAAGAAATTTTCCACTTATCTGTTGTCTGTTGATGTCCATATTGGTGTAAAAGTCCAATATATGTCTGTCTGAAAAAAACGGAACTATTACTTGTAGTACTTTATATTTCAGGAGTTGATACGAAGCGGCTTGAAGATGGATGTTTTTTTGTGGGAGTATAATTCCTGGAAGGAGAAAACAGCAAAATAATATTGATATTAGAAATTAATTTAAAAAATTAGAAACTTACCTGTTCTTTAAATTTGGTAAAAATCCCCAAAATGATGATGGGCGAATGCTAAACGACGTATGATGGTGATGAACTTTCAAACTTACCTGTCAGATGGTGAATGTTGAAGAAGTGTTTTATTCACTGGATTTCATGTCTTCCATGCAATGTGGCATGCCTTCGGAATCAGCGAACTGTCGGGAATTGATCTAAAAGGAAATAAGATCAGTATTTCAAAAATAATTGGTGAATTGTTGTAGTGTTGGTAGATTTAATCTCGTTTTCTCCACCTTTTTTTAAAAAGAAGGTATTCGATATTTATATGGACACCATGAAATACTTAATTGAATGACTTACATGAATGACTTTTGCAATGTGCACCCTGCCAAAATAGGAAAAGGGAAAAAAATTTAAATGAATTCGATTGTCACAAATGAAAGAAAGTGCCGGCCACAAGTGGTGATGAGGAGACTTATTCCTCGATGCCATGGCCAATATCGTTGCTCATTTCATTCGAGACAATCTGTAGACAATCCTATGCCAAGGTAGAGCTTCCCATCAATGACAATTGGTCTGATGACTACACGCCACTACCGTTGAACGTGGATTGTCTACCATACCACAATATTTAGGCGTTTAACCTGATACAAAACCGATTGTATCTGTTCAAACGACTTAATAGGGATCCATCCTAAGAATTGATATATAAGTAGGTATAACGGCCCTTGAGCCGTGGGCGTGGCCAATAAAGTTCCGGAACTGATTCCCATATGATTTGTATGGGGCGCGTTCTTGAGGTAAATTGTCGTGGGTTTGAGGGGCGTGGCGGACGAATGGGAAGACAGTATGAGGGAATGGGGGACGGAAAAACGTGGTGGGGGGCACGCTGTGCGGTTGAGGAGCGTGGTAAATGGGGCATTTGTCCCTTTATCTCTGGTGACACCGTGATTTATTATTGCCCCAGCGGTTGGTTGGTGGGGGAAAAAATGGCCAGACCCCCTAAAAATGGGCTGTCGGGTTTTTAAACATGGCTGTCGACCAATTGTTTTTAAACATGGCTCTCGACCAATTATTTGTAAATATGGCTGTCGAAACATGAGACAGGGCGTAGTATTTAAGGCGTTTTTCTTTGACACGGTTATAGCTGTATTAGATTATAAAGTTTAACATCTGGTTGTAATTAAGTAATTTTTCAGGGTAAGTGCATGTAAATTTATGGAAAACACATTTGGGTCAAGTATTTCTTTGACACGGTTATAGCTGTATTAGATTACAAAATTTAACCAGAATATATCTGGTTGCAATTTTTCAGGGTAAGTGCATGTAAATTTATGGGAAACACATTTGGATCCACTGTGATCATGGCGGTCAGAAAAACGTGGGAAAATGTTTAGTGATATTTTTCGACGAAATTTTTTCAGGGTCCAGATTACAAAATTGAATCAGAATACATCTAGAATCAATTTTTCGGAAAAAACATTTGGATCAGTTGCGATCATGTAAGAAATAATATGAAAACGCAGGTGTGTGAAAGGGATAAGTGGATAAGAAATTTTAGTATAAAAGGGCCGAATTATCTGAAGATCAGTGATTTATTAAAAGTGTGTTTTTATGGATATTTAGAAAATATGTGCACTAACTGTCATCATCAAATTGACATATTGTGGGGTCATTAGCAATGTGCACAAAGCATAGTGTGTATTCCCTACAACGCATAATATTTATGCCCTTAGTTGTTATTAAACCTACTTTGTTAATATTTTTGTTTATTATATTATTCGTAGTTATTGTTTTCATTTTGTTATATATACATATTTATTTTCATTAATAAATTAATTCTGTTCACTCATTGGATTTATTAAAAAGAAATTTGAATAGTACGAACGAAAGTAAAATTTTTAAAATAACTAGTGAACAGGAAGTTTTTGTGCGGAGGTTTAATTTGACCGGGTATAAAATTAATTTCCAAATTAGTTCGATACCCGAGAATGAAGATCCGACTCGTTGGATTAAGTCAGCGATAGAAAGTGTTGTTGTTAAAGCCACAGAAGGTTTGGAACCAGGTGATTTTGTAGGTTTCAATTTCTGTGGGAAAAACTTTAATGAAAGGGGCCCTGGCTGGGTTACGTTTAAACCAGTCAGTGAAGTTAAATTTGACGACATTTGGGAAATGATTTCCAAAATTTGCCAAAGCAAATCCGAGGGAATAAGTACCGATACATTTTGTTTAACTGCAACTTCGGTGAAAATGCCTGCGGGAAGAGGCCGATAACGGCGATATAATAGTTTCGACGAGGAAAGTGTAAAGCGGAGAGGTATAGTACAGTTTAAAAATAAAGACAACTTGTGTTTACCGCGTGCAATAGTTGTTGCAATACCAAATGCGGAAAAAAGTGGTCAGTATAAAAATTTAGACAGAATGACGGGCAAATACAAACACAAGCTGTTGAGAAACTATTAGCCGAAAGTCATATAAAAATACGCACGGAAGGTGCTGGAATACCTGAATTAATCAAATTTCAACATCATTTAAGCAACTTTAAAATAACTGTCTATCGATATATCAATAACAAAAGCGGTACAGATGTATTGTCTGCAGGCAGTAATGACGGTAAACGAATAAACTTATTGTACCACGACGGACATTAGAATGTGATTACCTCTCTAACTGCAGATTTTTGTTGCACCTATTACTGTGAAATGTGCCACGTAAGATACGAACATAAAACTGAACACCGATGTGGTGGAACCTGCCCATGTTGTCAATAGACACCGGCCTGTGAAAAATGTGTTGTAAATAAATATTGTGCAGCGTGCAATCGGTATTTTAGAGCAACTACATGTTTCGATAATCATGTAAAAAGTGTTTGTGAAGAACTAAAACGGTTAATGGAATGCCTGAAACTGTGTAAAAGGGACAGAATTCACGTGTGCGGGGAACTATTTTGTAAAAACTGTCAAGAACATGTCGCGAGTAATCACCTGTGCTTTTAAAGTCCAAATTCGAGTAAAATAGATCAAAGTGACAATTTTTACGTATTTTATGACCTAGAAACGCGTCAAGAAAAAGTTCTAGGTGACGGGAAAGCCATAAAATTGCATGAACCGAATTTGTGCATTTTCTCCAAACGATCCTCCGTATGCATTAATAGCGAAGAATTACAGTTCTGTAAAAACTGCGGGTATAGACTTGAAATTTTTAAAGAAAACGTTATTGGAAGTTTCTTAAAATATTTATTAAATGTGCAACAACTCCATAAACGTGTGATAGTGCTTGCACATAATGGGCAGGCGTTTGATCACCAATTTATTTTGGATTATGTGCTCTATAAAACAGATATCACGCCGGAACTGATCATACGAGGTACAAAAATCATGTTGATAATGATTGGGAATATGAAGTCCATATATTCCTTGAACTACTTCCCGACGGCACTGTGAAAAATACGACAAGCCTTTCGTCTGGCAGACAAATTTAAAAAGGGATATTTTTCCCACTTATTTAATACAGTAAGAAATGAGAACTATATCGGAAAATTGCCAGCAGTTGAATTCTACAGTACAAATACTATGAATGTTGATGATTGTAAATGCTTTCTGCAATGGTATGAGGAACACAAAAACTACGAATTCAACATGCAGCGTGATCTAATAGATTACTGTAAGAGTGATGTAGAGATTCTAGCAGAAGGCTGTCTCAAATTTCGAAGTTTGATGCTGAGGGAATGTAATGTATGCCCATTCGCGGAAGCAGTAACGATAGCGTCTGCCTGTAATCTGGTATTCAGACGTAATATCCTCCGACCGTATACAATCGGTCTAATACCAAAAACAGGCTATCGTGAAGATACAATTGCATCTAAGGTTGCTATACAGTGGTTGCTTTGGGAGGAAAAACAACATAATATAAAAATCCGGCACGCGTACAACAAGAAAGAAGCTGTTATAAAGGGTGTAAAAGTTGATGACTGCTACGGGGAGACGGGTCAAATTTTTGAATTCCACGGCTGTTATTACCACAGTCATCCTGCGTGTCTCACAAAAAATAGAGATGGTTCTCTGTATGGAGGCGGAGGCGATACATTAAATTCTCGATATGATTCAGCAGTATTTCAAACTGAAAAGCTTCGATCGTCGGGATATGAGGTTATAGAATAGTGGGAATGTGAATTCCGAAAAGAAATATATGCTAACACGGAAATGCAAAGGTACGTGAGTAACCATTCTGTACTAGTTAGTGCCCCACTTAATCCTCGCGATGCATTTTTCGGTGGTCGTACGGGAAACGCAAGAACTTATTATAAATGTAAGTCAGGAGAAATGATTAAATACATTGATGTATGCTCTCTCTATCCGTGGGTATGTAAAAATGGAAAATTCCCAATTGCCCATCCGAAATTATATGTTGCTAACCTGGAGTGCTCCAAGCTAAATTTAAGAAAAATTGATGGTCTGATTAAATGCAAAATTTTACCACCACAAAATCTGTATCATCCTGTCTTACCGATGAAGCAAAACCAAAAGTTAATGTTCTCATTATGCTTCACATGTAGTTTGGAAAAAAGTCAAGAGGATTGTACTTATGAAGAAAATGAAAGGGCATTAAATGGAACATGGGTATTGGATGAGCTAAATAAGACGATTGAAAAGGGTTACCAACTGCTGGAAATTTATGAAATATGGTCTTATGAGGTGCGGCAAAAAACAGATGGCCTCTTCACAGAAATGATGAACAAATTCCTAAAAATGAAACAGGAAGCTTCTGGGTGGCCTAGTACATGTGTTACAGAGGAGGAAAAACATGAATATGTTAAAAAATTCTTTGAGAATGAGCACATAGTATTAGAACAGGAAAAAATAGAAAAAAACCCCGGTTTACGATCCACTGCTAAGGTGATATTAAAATCATTTTGGGGTAAATTTGGTCAGAGGGAAAACGAATCGAAAACCTCTATAATAACACAACCAGCTGAATTATATACACTTTTATCGGATCCATCTGAAGTAGTTAACCATCTTTTAACAGTTAGTGATGAAAGTCTGATTGTGAACAGGGAGTATAAGGAAGAGACTGCAGATATTCTGACTACAATCAATGTATGTATAGCAGCCTACACTACTACACAAGCACGGTTAAAACTCTATTCATATCTGGAGAAATTGGGGGAAAGGGTATTACATTACGATACCCATTCTGCTATATACATAAGCAGAGAGGGTGAATATGAACCACCTGTTGGAAATTTTGTTGGAGATATGACTGATGAATTGGAGTGTTACGGCACTGGTAGTTATATTGAAGAATTTGTGAGCGGAAGGCCAAAGAACTATGCATACCAGGTATTTTCAACAAGCGACAATAGTCGAAAATTGGTTTGTAAAGTAAAGGGGATTTTTTAAGTTATGAGGCGTCGAAATTAGTAAATTTTGAAAGCATGCGTGACAGAATTTTAAACAGCGATCCAGAAGCGGAGCCGATCAGGAACATTTCTTCGAATATACGCCGCACAGAAGATCATCGAATTGTAACGACACCGGTGGTGAAACAATACAACGGCAGATCGGAAAAAAGGAAATTTTTGGAAAATTTTGATTCCATCCCCTATGGGTTCAAACAGACCAAACATTATTAAATAAACTCGATTATTTTTAATTAAACATATATTAATTGTAAGAGAGTTGTAAGTATATTTAATATAATTGTAAAATATAAGATAATTAAATATTATTTTCTGATTTACATCAAAATTTTGATTCCACCCCCTTCTAACACACCAAGCATTATTAAATAAAAAGATTATTTTTAAGTGTAAATATGTAAATATAATGTTAAATAATATATATCGACTGTAAAAAAGATTGTTTTTAAGTATAAATAAAATTGTAAAACAAAATTAAATAAATATTATTTTCTGATTCAAATCGTGTCTACTTTATTTCTATTGCATTATATTACATACTGTTTCAGCACGTGGACATTTTGCAGGGTACAACATGCTTTACACCTTTTTGAGCAAGAGAATGCTGCCCCTCAAAAGTATTTATGTTCGGGCATCAGCAGTACTCTAAATTACATACTATTGCTGTATTTCTGTTGAATATTTCGAATACACAATCGTCCCTATTGTAAATTTGCACTAATACCAAAATGGAGGTTACGACTTGCACAAAATTCGTAGCATTCTTAATAGCCATTTTAACAGGGGGGGCCAGTGCGACTTATTTTTTACAGTTTTTTACAGTTTTCTGAACTTCAAGGACAGCAATAGTTTCACCATCTGTAAAAGGAACAAAAACAAATAAAAACAGCTAAGTCAAAGTTTAATTTTATGGTGATTAAAGTGAATTTACGAGATTTAATTATATGATTTTTCGCGCACAATAAAATTTCGTTTCCTTTTTATAACTCACGGAACACTTTAAATATTTATTTTTTTTATTTTTGAAGTTTCTTTTCATTTTTTTTTTGTTTTGTGCGATCACTTTTTTTTAAAGGAAAATCCTGTTAGGGCGGCTCAATAGAGGCACCGTGTTAAGCGGAATTTTCTTTTAAGGTTTTAAATTAAAGTTTTCACTCACTAAATATCTTAAACTTTTAATAAACAAAAAATACGAAAAGGTAAACAACGCAAGAACTGTCAAGTTGACAAAAACAAACAAAAGCCATGAAATAAAATTCTGTGTTTATTTTTTTTTGGAATGAGTAAAGAATAATATAGATGGTTATTTTTCTATTTTTGAATTTTCGATAAAAATACGTTATCGTGTACAATTATATTTTTTTTTATTTTTTTTATTTTTTTAAACATTTTTCATATACTCATATATATAAAGGAAGTCATTTTTTTTTTGTTTTCTCTAAATATAAATCCAAAGGATAATTGAAATTATGAGGCAAAATAAATAAAATACAGTGGATTTTTTATAAAGAAGTTTTTTTTTATTTTCTTATATGTGTTTTTTTTATTTTGGTGTCCTTTTTTTATTTTTGGTTATGAAAAGTAACCTAATGTCAGGCTAAGAAAGTTGGTGAGATATGGGAGGAGTTGAACAAACAAAAAAATGAAACGGCGTGGAAACAGGTCACCAAAGTTTAGTATTTTGCGCATTGTACCAATACATATATTGAGTGTTCTTTGGTTTTGTAGGGATGAGACATTTGGTTCTTTTACAAGAATATCGAGTGTAGTAATTTTTTTTGACATTCGTTTCCTTTTGATGAACTCAGTCTTTTTTTTTGTGAGTTTAAAAATAATAATTTGCTAAGGATAGTTTTATTCGATATTTTTTTTTGTGTTACCACGCATATCAAGCATTTTGGTGGAGTCGATGGAATCCTGGAAATACAACTAGGCTGAAGAAACCCGGCAAAGCGTGGCCATCGGCAAGCCAAAATGAAAACATAAACCAAACGATTAACATTCGTTACAAATGGCGCCCGAGACCTGGGACCTGAAAGTTTTTTTTTCAAGTCTACAATAATATTATAATTTATTTAGTTTTTTTTAGGAGTTTTTTTTCTTTTGCAATATTATTTTCGATTTTTTTTTATTTCCGTTAGTTTCAAGGAAGTAACTTCTTTAATTTATTTTTTAATTTTTGGGGAAAAGATTTTATTCCGTATGTATTTCAGTTGAAATCTCAATTTCGTGTAATTTTCCTTTTTTAGTTTCAGTCTATATTTTAATTTTCTTTTGGTTTTTTTTATTAAGCAATCATTTTTATCTTTGTTTATAGCAATTACCATCATTTCCGTCGAATATGGTGATTCCATTTATCCGGGAGGTGATGATTGTTTGAGAACGGGAATAATTAAATGATTTCAAAGTTCCAACTCTTAAACAAGTAAGGATCCTTTATCGCTTGTGCAAGTTAGGTTGTTGAGTTTTGCGTATTCATCCAATTAAAATTCTTGCACGGGTTTGAATAGGTAAACCAAGATACAGTTTAAAAGTGAACAATTTTTTTTGATTTTGAGATTTTGCAATAATACAGGGATTTATTTTCTTTCCAGTAGATATTTTTGTTTCGGTTCTTTAAAATATTGGTTTAATATAAAACAAAACATAATCTTTTTGAGAGATATCTGTTACATTTTTATTGCAGAAACAACATAGATGGTACAATGTTTTTTTTTGGAATGTCATACTTTAGTAGTTTAGTTTTATAAATTTCAATTAGTTTTTTTTTAATAATTTTTTTTTGTTGGCGAGATCTATTTTAGCTTTCTTTGCTAAATATATATATATTTTTTTTGAATAGTTTTTTTAAATTTTTATCCTTAGTTTTTAGTTTTTGAAAGATGACCTCCTACACGCACATCATTTGTTCAACTCCAACCCAGCTTTTCTCACACATATATTGTATAAGAGTACAATTTAATTAGCTATAATTATAAAAGAAAATTAAATCCATTATATATATATATAGTTATATATAGTTTGGGAGATTTTTTTTTTTTTTTTTTGCTTACGTTTGAAAATATAATTCATTATAGGTTTCTCTTCGAATTTGGTGACGGGAAACATAAAAATTGAAATAATAATAAATAAATAATTACATCTTTTAATACGAAAATTATAAGAGTTTTCTTTGTGTCCTACTTTTTTTTTTGCGGATTTGATTTCTTTCACTTTATTATCGCTATCTTTAATTACCGTTTCTCATATATTAATCCTTATCTTTTATTACATTTTTCTTTATTTATTTGATTTTCTTGAAGTGGTGTACACTTACACATAAGCCTTTAAATATTCAGCGGTTCAGTATTAAAAGTAGAAGTCGATATAGATTGTTTTTAAAGTCATTATTTTATTTTTTTTCCGCTAGTGAAGTGGCACGTTCTTTTAGTTCATTGTCTTGAATATCTTGCAGTACTAAACGGCTAGTGGTTTGATTTTGGTGTTTAAGTGCTTAAAGGTGTTACGATCGTAATCAAACATAAATTATGTTGCTGTTACCTACAGAAATTGACTGGTTGAGTCCGAGTGAGCTAGAAGTCGAGTTTCGCATTAGAAAATTAGTTGCTAATGAACCTAGGTCTATGCAGAATTTGGTGCGAGTATTGGAGGCTGAGTGTAGCGGTTCGGCAATGGTGCCGGCTTACTCCCATAATTATAGGAATCCAGGGGCAGAAGTGCAAGCTTGCAAAAAGGAAAGTGATATCCTGGATTTAAAGGCAAGCAAGGCAGGAATCAAAGCCGATGAAATTCAGATCCTAACAGCCAGAGTAAAACACTGGCATGGCAGAGCCGTCCGTCTCAGCGTTTCAGATGCTTCCACGTTAGAAGAAACTGAGAAAATAATCCAAAGATTGGAAAGTGCGCTGGACAGATTAAAAAACAAAATGCGGCAGTTGGAGAATAACAAACGCTGTCAAGGTGCAGTGGCAAAGACCAGTGAGAAACCGGACTCTCTATTACATCACAGTAGTCCAAAGGAACCTGAAGATCATTCGGTAACGGCTGAAGTAGTAGGGGGATTGAGAGACCTTACTTTAGGTCAACACTTTTCTGCTGCAAATGCTAATGTGAGAAGGTCAAACCAAAGACGTCACGGAAGTTTCCAAGGGAGTCAAAATAGAACTCAGGGGTCAACTCCGACATCAAATAATCAAAATAATCATCATTTTCAGGAACGAATGATTTTCAATAATGTACCGGAGGATGATCATAAAAGATACCATCGTGAGACCAGGTCGTATGCAGTACAACAAATACCAGAATTAGGGTATAGGAAGTCACCTAAATGGAACGTGTTCTTTGATGGAACATCGCAAAGCATGGGTGCAAACGCGTTCATATACCGTTTAGAAGCACATGCTAGAACTGACCGGTTTCCAATCGCTGACTTGGGCCCAGTGATGTCAAATCATCTAGCAGATAAACCTAGCAGCTGGTATTGGGTGTATGACCAGAAATTTCCAAATGCATCATGGACACAATTTAAGGCAGCATTTCTATCTCGATTCTGCAGCTACGATACCGACCAAGAAACTCGTAGGGTGATACAAACAAAAAAACAGAGATCGAAAGAGAGTTTTAACGACTATCTGCTAGAAATAGAAGTGCTGAACAGCAGACTGTGCAAACCTTATAAAGAAACTGAGCTGTTGGAGTTTATACGGGACAACATGCATCCAGCACTTCAAACTGCAACGATGACTAGTTTTTTTAATAGTACGGAGGTGTTACGGGTCATGTGTCAGAGGTTGGAGCGGTTGTGGTCCAGGTCGGGTTACGATCCACGTTTAAATCATAACCACGGTAATTATGGACAGAGAACACACGGAGTAAACGCATTAAATGATTTCGATGCCTCGGCAGCTGGTGAAATCTTATATCCAGAGGAAGAAGGAGAAAGCTATCAAATGCAGGTACAGGCCATAGCAGACTATAACCAAACACCCAGAGGACGACAATCAATTCCTATTAACATACCGCGAACAGAGAACATGAGGGTGTGTTGGAATTGTAAGGATATAGGGCATTCATACCAAGACTGTACGGTAGCTCCTACTGGAATCTTCTGTTACGGATGTGGACGGAGCGGGGTACTAAAGCCAAATTGTGGTAATTGCAGAAGGAATCTGGGAAACCGGATGCTGAACGCGAGACCAGTTGGGACACCGCGTTCGACACAAATCTACAGACGTCCCAATACATCCACGGATGCGGCAACCAACACCGAGCCGTCGACTCACCGTTAAACATTAGAGACATAATTCCGGCCACCATAAACACCAGACAAACATCACAAGATATAACTACAAACAACAGCACACAAACAATTTCAGAGAAACCGAATACGTCATCATGTTCTTCACGTACTAGTAAGTATTGGGCAACCCGAAGACAGATAAAGATGTCAATATCTTCAATTATAACCACTAGCGATGACCAACGACCATTCATAAGTCTATCAGTAGGCGGACAGATCCTACAAGGCTTGCTTGATAGTGGAGCTACAATCAGCATTTTAGGAGCTGATTCAACTACGTTCCTTCGAGACAACAACCATCAAATCAACAAGCTGGAAGCTTCTGTTAGCACAGCAGATGGAACTAAAAATAAGGTGTTGGGCTACGTAGATATGGAGACAGTATACGCGCAAAGACAGAAGAAGATACGATTTTTTATTGTCCCCAGTCTAAAAGAAAAGTTGTATTTGGGGATTGACTTTTGGAGAGCGTTCAATATTGTTCCAAAAATAGTAAATTCTATTGAGGGTATAGTAGAAAATGAATTGCCAATACACGCCCTAACACCAAAGCAACAAGAAATGTTGGACGAAGTGAAATTACAGTTTCCATCATACAATACCAGAGGTTTGGGACGTACTGGTGTGGAGGAGCACATAATAGAGGTCGGTGATGCACAACCAATCAAACAGCGTCACTATCCAGTATCACCAGCAATACAAAAACTTTTATATATGGAACTCGACAGGATGTTAGAATTAGGTGTGATAGAAGAAAGTTCTAGTGCTTGGAGTAGTCCAGTAGTTTTAGTAAAGAAACCTGGTGGGCATGAACGGTTTACGCCCTGATCCTTCGAAGATAGAAGCGATAAGGAATTTCCCGACTCCATCAACTGTGAAACAGACGCGTCGATTATTAGGCATGTCTGGATGGTATAGGCGGTTTATTCCGAATTATGCGGCTTTAACGGCGTCAATTTCAGATTTACTAAAGAAAGGAAAGAGGTTCCAGTGGACATCTGAAGCGGAAACATCCTTTAACCAGCTAAAAGAAGTCCTAACTACCAAGCCCCTTTTGGCGAATCCTGATTTCAATAAACCGTTCTTCATTCGCTGTGATGCTAGTACAAGTGGAGCTGGAGGAGTTCTATTTCAAAAGACAATAGAAGAAGACGAACAACCGATAGCATATGTGTCCCAAAAATTAAATCAGGCACAGAGAAACTACAGCATTACTGAATTGGAATGTTTAGCTGCTATCGTAAGTGTGAAGAAATTTCGTCCATACATTGAAGGCTTCACTTTTACTATCATCACGGATCACGCGAGTTTAAAGTGGTTGATGAACCAAAAGGATCTTGGTGGCAGACTTGCGCGATGGAGCTTGAAATTACAGGCATTCGATTTTCAGATTGAGCATCAAAGGGGATCTCAAAATGTGGTACCGGATGCGTTATCACGTATATACGGGGAGCAGACAAACGAAATAGTCCAAGAACTGGAGAAATTGCAAATAAATGCAGTGGACCTTCAATCACACCATTTCGAGGATCCTGTATATGTTCGGTTGAGAGCGGCGATAAATAGTGATCCAGACCAGTACCCAAACATCAAAGTACAGGACAACAAAATATATATACGGCTTGAACCTTTGAGAAAAGACAAATTATCAGATATTACTCAATGGAAATTGTGGGTACCGAAACAGCTAGGTGAAGATATTCTACGCGAAGAACATGATGATCCTCTTGCATCTCACGGCGGAATAACCAAGATACTAGAACGAATACGAAGGTATTATTATTGGCCTAAAATGCGCCAACACACTTATGATTATATTAAAAATTGTGTTGTTTGTAAAACCACTAAGGCTCCAAATAAAATTTTAAGACCTCCAATGGGGAAATAGTCGACTTCGGAACGTCCATGGCAGCGACTATACATAGACTTTCTTGGACCGTATCCACGTTCGAAAAGTGGTAACACTACCATTTTAGTTATAGTGGACCATCTGACGAAATTTGTATTGGTGAAAGCTTTCACTAAAGCCTGCAGTAAGAAATTATCAAATTATTTATTAAAAGAAGTTTTTCACGTTTACGGTGTGCCAGAATTCATACATTCAGACAACGGTGTACAGTTTAAGTCAAATGAATTTAAGCAAGTTTTAGTGCATCATGGAATAAAACATATATATACCGCCGTTTACTCTCCTCAATCAAATGCGTCTGAGAGGGTGAATAGATCAATATTGGCCGCGATTAGAGCATATATAAAAGAAGATCACAGATGTTGGGACGAGCATTTATCTGCAGTGGCATGCGCTTTGCGAAACTCCATCCACGAAACAGTTGGTAATTCCCATATTTCTTGATGTTTGGTCACCACATTATTAACCATGGCAATGCATATGATATATTGCGAAGCATAGATTGTGTGGGAGAAAATGACCTAGAATTACCTCCAAAAATATATACAATGCCTATTGTACACGAAAAAGTGCAAAAACTTTTGACTCAGTCTTATTTACGCAACGTACAAACTTACAACCTTAGAACAAGACCAATTTCATTCAAACCAGGTCAAAAGGTGTTTGTCCGAAACTTTGTACAGAGTGACGCAACCAAGAAATTCGCGGCAAAGCTAGCACCAAAGTTTATTCCGGCTATAGTAAATCGTAAATTAGGACAAGTGAATTATGAATTGAAAAACGAAGCTGGTAAGATAATTGGTGTGTACCACGCTAAAGATATGAATACCTGAAAAAAAAAGGGGTATGAATCAGAACTAATACAATATTTAAGTCAAACCTGGTATAGGGTGTGCAAATACTCTCCTTCACTTTTTTATTATATGAATAGATGTCATTTTTTTTAACGTAGATATATTTTTTTTTCTTTCTTTATAGAGTTGTAAAATTCGTTTTTTTTTTCCATCATTAATTTTTTTTAATTATTAATCGAAAATTTAGTTTTCATATGCTGAAAGGCCGGTGTCAAACTATGGTTTGAGTCTTCAGATTCGTTGGTTCGATTGGGAATCTACCAACAAATCTGCCTGTAACGACCGCCTTTTCCTCATGGGTATTTCATTGTTAATTACGTGTTTTGAATCTACAAGGAAAGGATTAAAAGAGACTTTAGTTTTCTTGTTAAAAGATGTATGATCATTATACTTACTTGTTGTTGTGCTGTCTACCAGTATTCAGTCCACCATAGGTGTTATCTGTAATTGAAAGATTGTGTTTTAAAAACAGTTCTTCTTCATAGGATACTTACGCTTATTGGAATGGTCCATCATCGATGAAGGAAGATGACGCTGGAAGAAGCAAACCTAAAATTGGATTTTTTTTTATATATTATTATTATTATTATTTGCCAAGTTTTTTATAAATATTTAGTTGTTCATTTAACCATGATAATGAACACAGAATTTTAATAGCACTAGGCTAAGCAGTAAAAGCCTTTTGAAAGTAGGATATCCTTTGACAGATGGTGAAAATAAAGATGCCTTTATCAGTGAAACCTTCAAGTTCCCCTTATGTAGTGATATATAAACTTAATCAGCGTTACGAGCTGCTAT